>LS049340.1:0-13584 GCA_900241095.1 Acartia tonsa | reverse complement strand
AATATTATAGAGCAGGTTTGCTTACATTTTGTCCAAAGTACATATGGGTAAAACAAATGGCAAACAAGTAATAAGAATATCTGCATAAAGGTTAATCAAAATTGAGATTATGATCTTATTATCCATTTTCATATCCGTAGCAATTAAGCGCCATTTATTTATAATGGTTTATGTCGACTGTCGATACCCATTACCAGGCATTTTTAGGTCATTCAGACAAAAGTAATTGGATTAAATGTTGAAATTCGAGCCCTAATTCAACTCCCCGAATAATGAATTAGGTATTAACGCATTTACATATGTCATAGATTTGAACTTTAGTCATTTAGAATTTAGATTTAAGTTTGAGAATGTATGAATAAGAATCGAGGTTATACATTATTACAATATCAACCAATTATAATCTGGTTGGGTAGTACCAACAATGTATTTTCTTTTAAAAGTGATTTTTTATAATTTTTATCATTTGTTTCTCAGTCATTGCATCTTTCTATAGACCAGGGCATTCCCCAAACTTTGACATTAGAACAAAGTTAAACCAATAACTTTACAGAAAGGGTAAAATTATTTGTCGCCAATTAGTAGGAGTATCAATTTATCTCTGTTGTCTTATTCCTGTAATTATTACACAGCACAAACTTATCAACTATTAAATTTTGTATCTGCCTAATAATTATTATACTTGAACTAATATATGTCAACCTAAATATCATTTATATTACATTTACAATAATTTGAACCATTTCATATTTAAACATTTACACAGATTTTAGGTTGGAATCTAAAGGGATAAGGCACTGGCCGATAAATAGATGTACATCCCCAATAAATTACCCCTTCTGTAGATTAAAGTTGGTGATTAAAACGTTTGAACTCTTAACTTAATCACTAAAGTCCTCAAAGTTGTTAAGCCAACAAATAAGAAACTTTGGGGACAAGTGTATTAAATAGACCATTGTCCCCTCTCTCTCTCTAGATTTTCGGTCATTGGATTAGAATTTAATCAAATCTAATCCATGTACTTACAATTCATGGCTCATTATCTGCAATAAATGATACCATAAATTATAAAGCAATACTTTTTAGGGAAGCATCACTTGCTTAAAAATGCTATATTTCTGTTTAAATTCGTATCTTTACCCTATTCCCCCCATCCTATCTCAAAAACTATCAAGACCCTCTCAAAAGCAAACTAACGTTACCTTATAACGAATAAAATGAGAGGCAAAAAACTTTAGGTGGCCTAAAAAGACCCCCTTTCCTGTAATTTAATATTTATGGTTTATTTATTATTTTATACCTATTAACATATCTAATCTATTCAGAGAATAAATATAAATAAACAGGAATGAGAACATCCATAAAGTTGAATAAATCAAACAAAGAGTCATTTGAATTTTTAATTTCGACATGAATTTATTTTAGAAGAAAAATTGTGTAAAAATCTAATAGTTTTTCTATTGTTTGTTTGTAGAATGCTTTCAATTCAGGAAAGAGGGGAATTTAACCTTTCTACATGGTTTGCCTCTCATTTTAGTTGTCTTCAATTTTCAAATAGCATAAATAGTTAACATTTTTGAGATCCATCCTTCTTCTCGGCCTAAGGAGCCATTCAAAATCAAAATAAATAAAATACAGTACCCAGAAGGTCCCACTGTCATTGAACGGTCATAAATTCCACATTACTTATCAATTAAGGTCCCTCTTAATTCAATTCGAAATTAGAAAGTAGCTTTGCTTCGAAAAAATGTACATTTTTTTAGAATTATCAGTGTAATATATTTGCATATTTATTAATACATTATCTATCCATTCATAAGCACACTCACCGCATAATAAAAAAGTACAAGCCATACAAAACAGCTAAAATGTGTCTTTAGTGGTAAATTTGGCACAAAATTGTTTTGCATTCCTTTGTAACAGTTAAAAATTATACAATCCGCTGCCATGCAAAAATTATTTATAACAAGATATTGGGACTTATAAATGATCTAAAAAATTAATAAACAAAAAAATCAAAGTTAACCCTTTTAACAGCTGAATAACCATCTCTTCAAATCTAAAAAAGTTTTGAAAACAACAAAAAAGTTGTGCAATAATGTTTACAATTTTCGGCAGTATTGAAAAAAACTATTTTTACTAAAACACATATAAAACCAACTTACCAATCTTACAAATTTTTTATTGAATATGTACTGAATTTTAAAATTTGTTATTTTGTGAAAACGCTCCTATGCATACATATCTGTAGGTGATATAAAGGTATCAGTATTAATAAATATATAGAGTCTTCTACAATATACCTAAAGTGACATAAAACCAAAAGTTGATATAGACGTTTCAGAAATGCCTAAATTACAGCTAGTGTTGGTTTAAGCTAAAACTGCAGCCGCCATGAAATCTTTTGTTTGTTGGGGGACAAAGTTTTTTAAAAATCAGATGAGAGAAGAAGTGGGAAAGAAAAATCCTAAAAAGAGATGAATAATCCCTCATTTTTATAACGTCACATGGCTGATTTTTTGAGACACTTCGTCCCCCTTCTTTTTTTAGTCAAAGACAACAAACATCCATAAGATCATTTTTAAGATGTAAGAAATAAAGTATAGCCGGTCAATGAAGCAGCTTAAAGTGCCCATAAAAATAACCTCTTACAATACAAATGACCAATGATAGACAGAATACATTTTAATTGACCATTGGTAGGTCAGTAAGACATCATTTTTTATAGACATTATAAGCTGCTTACAGGCCATTTTTTTTATTAGTCCGCCCTAAAAATTGGAAATCGGTGGCTACTTCAATTTGGCATTTAGACATTCTACATACTTCTATTAAAACCTAAAGACAGGATAAATAAATATACATATATGTAATCTGTTCATGATATGAATACTGATTATATAAAGACTTTTCTATGACAGTATCAAATCTATAATTAGATGTTCTAGATAGTAACGCAAGACATTTTTTTTATGGAATTTTTTTTAAAATTTTTCTAATTAATATGAAATTATTAGTTGAAATAATATCAATGTAATTGTTATCGGTCTGTCCATGTAAACATTTTCTATGTCTATACATACAATAATTACTTGACCCCTCACTTCAAGATGTTCAGTTATCAAGTAAATGGTTAAAACCTGCGGCATTAACCTAATAGTGTAATTGCATTGGCCCGTAAACAGGTGCAACTCATCCAAATGCCCAGACCTGGCAATTGTTGTACAATCAAAGTGTTGATTTTCTGTTAAAGGTGAAGTTTGAACCCAGCGTAGCTAGGTAAAAAGGGAATCTGACAAACAATTTTAAAAATTTTCCTTCTCCCTTTACCCCTTCTTAATCCTCTTCCCTTTAGTTACAGAAAATCAAGTTTTAAGCCATTATTTCCTTGCTGGCACATTATGGGATGGCATAAAAAAGACACCTGCCGTGCAAAGGCCTAATTAGAAACTTTCATTTATGAATTCAGTGATATATCTAATAAAGTTTCTTTCCTAAACTTCCAATGGGTGGATCTTATTACAACGACTAGTTGTCGTTTCATACATTTCCCTATATCTATCTAAATAAACTGTGAACCAAAAAAATAGGCAAATCCGAATTTTCAGTATAGCAGCTTTATTATTCATTTGAGATGAGTTTACTGTAAATATAAAATGTTGATGCATATTTTGCTTACAAGTTTCAACTGTTAAATGTTTAAAAATCAGCACCATTGAAGCACAAGATCTCAAAAACAGCATTATGGGAAATTCTGGTGAACCAAAAAGATATGCAAATCCAAAACAAATCAATGGAAAAACGATTTTTAGGCACTTTTCTCGTCTTTTAAACATTGATTCTGATAAATTAACAATTTTTTGAGGGATTTATGCATTAATTATTATTAAATATAGTATAAAGTAGAAATTAATGATTTTTCCAAATAAGAAATATTTGAAAAAAAGAAATTCGACCCCTATCACTTTAGAGGACAGCTGCTGGCCCCTAGTCTTATGGATGTAGCTAAATACATGTCAAAGATAAAAATTACCCTCAAAAGTTTACAAAAATGTTTTTTGATGTGTTAAAAAATCCATTTTTAAATCTTGATTTTGAGGATGATGGCCTTTAAAATGCTCCTACTAATGGTGATTGTGAGCTAAATGTTTTCAAAGTGCATGCCTAAGAAGACAACTTATATATCGAACTATAGCCCTATTTTTGTAGTCATAGCTGCCTCAAGCCATGCAGTATTAAAAAAGAAAAAAAAATGCAATTTTAATTACTCCAATTCATAAGGTAAATAAAGTAGATTTTAGATGCTGGTTATATTTCATGTCGAGATGCTCCATTACTACAAAAAATGGTATATAGGTTAATAGACAAGTTGTCAACATGGGCATGTACTTGGATAACTTATGGCTCACCATCACCACCAGTAGGAGCATCATAAAGGTCATCAAGATTTTAAATTTTTTTTAACGCATCAAAAAAGGTTTCTGTAAACTTTTGAGGGTAATTTTTATCTTTAACATGTATTTAGCTACATCCATAAGACTAGGGGTCAGCAGCTGTCCTCTAAAGTGATAGGGGTCGAATTTCTTTTTTTCAAATATTTCTTATTTAGAAAAATCATTATTTTCTACTTTATACTATATTTCATAATAATTAATGCATAGATCCCTTAAAATTGTTAATTTATCAGAATCAATCTTTAAAAGAGGAGAAAAGTGCCAAAAAATCGTTTTTCCATTGATTTGTTTTGGATTTACATATCTTTTTGGTTCACCAGAATTTCCCCCAAATGCTGTTTTTGAGATCTTGTGCTTCAATGGTGCTGATTTATAAAAAAAATAACAGTTGAAACTTGTAACCAAAAGATGAATCTACATTTTATATTTACAGTAAACTCATCTAAAATGAATAATAAAGCTGCTATACTGAAAATTCGGATTTCCCTTTTTTTGGTTCGCATTTTATAATTGTCCTATTGTTTCAACATTTATAACATTTTGATTTTAAAATACAATTTTGAACTTTTCTAATTAAGTCTTGAAGCTTCGCTTTTAAAAATTTCATAATGGTATTATCGTTATACGTCCAAAATTCAAACAATTTGGCATCAATTTATATTTATTTTCAATGAAACTCCATGAACTATTAATGCTTGTTATACCATTTAGCTAAGCTTCACTTATATGGAGTTTTTTTTTATTCTTGTTTTACATAAAAGTAAAATTGTAAATAAGGAAAATAAACTAAATAATATTTGGTAAAGATATTATGAAATTTATGAATTTACATATTTTCATAATACAGATCTACTTCGTGACAAAATCACTACATTAACTGCTGATATGTTTTTTACCTATATGAAATTTACCTAACACCTACTAAAGGATATTACGTGAAGTAACATCTAACAGACAACCAACACTTTTGTTTAGAAGTCCTAAGCGTGCTTTTCGTCGTATTTCATAGTAGCTTTGATAGCTTATTTAGGTTAGGTGATAGCCCCGCAGGGTTAGAGCCCCTTGCATGGGCTAGAAATAGGAAAAAAGTAACTGTGAAAATACGACAAAAAGCCCCCTAAGAGGCGTTTTTTTATGAGTTTAATTTCCCACTTCTCCTCTCATCCTTCATTTTATGACGACACATTTGTGATAATACAACTTCCCTACCTTCTAATTCTTGTATTTTCAGGGATGTGCTATATGGTTGGTGTCCAAAATGTCGAGAAAATTTTCCCACAGAGTACAAAAAAGTCTCCGCGTAAGTTTACTTAATGGATATAAAATACATGGATATTGTGAATAGGGAATTTTTGTCGTCAATTTAGGTTGCTAATATAGTCCTCAGATGTTGGTCAATACGTTCCTCCATAATTAGGGGGTATCGTTACATAAGCCACCTAGGAGAAACATTTTATTAGAGTATGCGAGCATCTGTCACAATATCCACGAATTCTATATCCATTGTTTACTTAAACTTTAGATAGGCTACTCCACAAGTAATTTTGTTAGTCGCTATTCCATTCATAGAGGTGAGGGAGGGAACATTCGACTGGAAATTACACTGGTACCCAAAGTTTTATTTGGGTACTTTTATTATATCATGATTAGTTGGTTAAAACTAGCAGTATCCAAACAATTAGTGGCGCTGTCCCCAGCCGTTATTAATCTTAAGAGATAAGTCAATGTTCTATAATTTTAATTTACAAGATTACCCCTCTGGTAGATTTAAAGATTGAGATGTTTGGACACTTAAAGATTGCACCAACTCATGAACACAAATTTATTACACTAGTCCTCAAAGTTTTATCAAGGTTTCCCATTTGTTGGCTTAACAATTTTGGGGACAGGAATTAAATTTTTACTTGTTGGTTCATTTAGTTGATTGCCAAACGTTGTAATTTACAGAAGGGATAGTTTTGTATAACATCATTTGGATACAGGAATGAAAATTTGGACAATATATTCATGCAGGGAGAAGGGAATAATATTCTGACAAATAACTCTAAAGGTAAATTTACCCACTCCCCTTCTCCTCCCCTTCTTTCCCACCCCTCTTCACTTAAATGAGAAAAACTAACTATATTACCAGATACACCATAAGGTTTTGTGATTTTTTTTGTAGAATTGTTGGTTACCCCTGATATTCATGTACCTGCTAATTAACATTTATTTTTTATTGGTCGAAAAGATAGGACAACTTACTATGTACAACTCTATAATTCTCCCAATAATTTAAAGCTAAAAAATAATCAGAGAGAGAGAGAGTATATTGAACTGTAAATTACGCTGGTACCTAAATTTGGCTAATTTTTTTTATTAAATTTTGATTGGTTTGTTTTGAACTTGTAGTGTCTAAACTTTTCAACTTATAATTTTGATCCATAGAATTGATGACTTAGTATAAAATCATTGGAAATGTATATCAATTTATCATCCATTGTCTAATCCTTTGAGAACCCTAATTTATAAAACCATACTCTTTAATTTACTACGTACTGAAAGATGAAAAGAAATTGTAAGTAACTTTAAAACCTAATTATGGTTTGTCTATTATTCAAGGATTAAAACATCAATAATGGCGTAGCTCATTTTATACAAAATACCAAGCTAATTATAATATATCTTAATAAGTAACAGGATATTTGTGTGTGTCTGTCAGTACCGAAAGAAATCACTAACCGCAAACCCGATATGCTTCTTCTTTACAGGGTAGCTTCTCATAGGTCCTGGGAAGGTTTACAACTATTTTGGGGAAGGGAATCTCTCTCCTCAGGCGCCCCTATAAAAATAATAAACTGATGAACGGCTTGCAATCTTAAAAACTGTCTGAGAAAATCAAATTTATCAACAGCAACCTTCAGTAGTAGATAAATCTTCACAAAAAATTCAGCTGGTTATAACAGCAACAGTAATGGGCTGTTTATTTCACTAATCCCCATAATTTTATAAAAATGTTTTCTTATTCGTTGGCTTAACAACTTTGGGGACTTTAGTGGATTTTTAATTGGTTGTATAATCAAGTTGAGTGTTCAAACGTTTCACCCACTAATTATAATTACTGAAGGGGTATTTTTTGTATTGGGGATGTACATCAATTTATCGGCCATTTTCATATTCCTTAATACTAAAGGAGGATGTAAAAGTCCCAAAAGTTGATGAAAACAAAATATTTGTTTAAAGATTTACTTTACATTAGTGTTATCTGTTGGTTATCATTAGCTAACATAATTATCTTTGTAAGTTTGTTTTGAAATGAATTTCTATTTGAAATGTAATATTCAAAATATTATTCATTAAATTGAGATAAAATATGTGGATATATTGCCAGTCGCAATTTAGGTTGCTAATATGGACCTCAATTATTAGTCATTTCATTCAGTTAGTATGAGAGGAGAGGGGTTATGAGGTAAAGTGGGAGGATAGGAGGTATTGTTATTTTAGCCAACTGCGAGTATCACTTTATTAGAGTCAATGGAAATCTGGTGTAACATCCAAGTCATTATAAATCAATTTACATTCTCGTTTTATAAGGATTATCTACAAATACCCAGAGAGAGAGAGAGAGGGGGGGGGGGACAATGAGCTGTTTATTACACTAGTCTTTAAAGTTTTATAATAATGTTTTCTTATTCGTTAGTTTAGCAACTCACGGGACTTCACACTTAGAAAGTCAATTAGGCCTAATTGCAAAGAAACAAACTTTGGGGACTTTCATTGAATTTTGTTTGGTTAGTTCATTAAGTTGAGTGTTCAAGCATTGTAACCACTAATTTTAATTTACAGAAGGGGTAAATTTGTGTATCATTATTGGGGATTACATCAATTTATCGGCTATTTTCTTATACCTTTAGATCACTGAATTTACTGTCTTATGTCCCATCTGTATCATATCAAATTAAATGACTTGAAAAATTTCTACAAAATGAAACAGTTTCAAGACTGTACTTTAAAGCGGGGAGGGAGGGGACATAGGGCTGTTTATTACACTAGACCTCAAAGTTATATGATAACGTTTTCTCATCTGTTAGCCCAAGAACTTTGGGAACTTGATTTTGATTTGTTGGCTCATTAAATTTGATGTCCAAACGTTTCAACCACTAGTTGAAGGAATAATTGTATAATCATTTGTGATGTACAGTACACCTATCTATCGGCCATTGTCTTATCTCTTTAGATACCTGACTTTTAAAAAGTGTTAATAAAAAAAGTAGAGAATAAATTTATTTCTCGTATCGTATTATAAACAGCCTTCGGCGGATATAAAATTTTTTATATTTGTAGAAAGCTGGATATAATTCGATGCTAGACATAGTTTTTTTTTGTATAGATGAGAACCGGTTCCTATCCACCGGATTCAAATGAATAAGAGAAAAAACATTATTCTATAATTTTTCTCAGGAAGTGAGAAGACATCGGACAGTAAATTTAGCTTGTCCCCAAAGTATTGTAAGCATGCTATCTCATGTCCCCAAAGTATTGTAAGCATGTTATCTCATGTAACAAACTAGCATTGTCTAATTTTTTTAACCAATAACTTTAAGCTACAGAATTTAATTTATCATAATTGGGGGAGTACTACAATATATTGTCTTAGCCCTAAACCGATACCTAATTCAAACCTGTGGGTTGAAAAACATGTTCTAATTATTAGCTATTTTTGCAGGGAGTAAGGGACTTTGGGTACTAGCGCATCAATGCCCCGCTAACTAGCTGAGTTAGTTTTGAATATAGCAGACAGAAAAGATGGCTGGTTTTAACAAATATTTTTTCCCAAGAAAATGTCATTTCATATATAGAAACTCTTCTGTGATATTTAGGTATTAAACAATCTAACAACCCCTTGAATTTAGGTGGCAGTTAAAAATATATGAGAAGGGTTGACGAAGTTCTAATAACACGATTTTTCTAGTGATTAATTACAGAATGTTTACTACATTGCAGTGATGTATTGGTAATTTAATTTTCAAGTGAATGATTTTTTTCTTAGTATTAATTTTGTTCTAAATTATATTACCATGATCCCCTTACAATTTTGGTAAAATTTTCCGGATAAATCTGGTTTTCATTGTTTTTTAGCAAAAACTCTTAAATTTAATTAATTGCTCATTGTCCCCTCCCTTACTCCCTGTATTTTTGTCTGTAGAGAAGGATCTCACTGACCGCTCAACCGATATTGTTTTTCTTTACAGAGAAAATTTTTAAATGTCCTGAAATGGTTTTAGTTTTGCTTTTATAAATTAGTCTTGGTATGGTTTTAGGTTATTTTTCTGCCCTTCCATATCCCTTCGAATATAGAGCCCCTACATGTTAGGGGCACAGCTGCTAGTACTAGATATGTAATTTTCATCTGAGAAAAAAAAACAATAGATTGGATGTAGCATACAATATAATCTAATTTTTATAATAAGAGAGAGAGAGAGAGTTAGAAATAGTTATGAATGTGAGGCAGGGAGGAAGGGAGGGGACATTAGAATGCAAATTATGCTGGTCCCCAAAGTTTCTAAACACGTACTATTATTTGTTTACGTATAAACTTTGAGAACCTAAATCTTATAAAATCTTGATTTGGCACAACAAAGGGGTAATTTTATTTATAATGAGTAAATATCTTTTTATTTTCTAAATAGTCTTATCCCTTAAGATCCCAGAGTGGGAGGACAGTACAGAATAATATTTATTGGTAAAGCTGAAAGCTACTCAA
Source organism: Acartia tonsa (assembly GCA_900241095.1). NCBI lineage: Eukaryota > Metazoa > Arthropoda > Copepoda > Calanoida > Acartiidae > Acartia > Acartia tonsa. The sequence continues at coordinate 3,387 of LS049340.1, read as the reverse complement.
CAAATTAATTGGAGTTATCCTTCAAAGGGATTTGTTGAGCCTAACAAACTCCACCTTTTAATTATTTTTTTTTTTTTGGGGGGGGGGGGTTTCGTTTGATCGGGTTATATTGGGTAACCCGCAGGGTTATGACCCCCTCAGGTGGTAAGAATAGAATTTATTTAAAATAAAAGGGAGGTAATTTTTGTGCTCCACTGGACAATTTAAAAGAAATCACCAAGTTTTCAAACGTTAAAAAAATAAGTGTTTTTTAAAGTTTAAAAATCAATAAGGGGAGAAGGGGGGGTTAATACTCGCTCTAAACAAATCGAGGGATATTTCCGTATGAACTTATTGATCAGAATGTACAAATTTTCAATTCCTAACCGTGACTTTCATGTGCATTTCAATGGGGGATAAGGATATACAAAAAAAAAATAAGGGGTTTATTTCTAAATTAAGGTGCGTGGAAAGGTCTAGAACCCGAAGCGAAACCAAGCTCCTTCTAGAGGTCAACATCACTCAAAAATATGCATTAAAAACTGTAGGGCTATTCAAATCCCTGAAAATAACTGCATTTTATTGAAAACAGTCTCTGTGAAAGTGCCTAGTCGAGCCAAAACCATCTCCCCCGTAATTTAAAAATAAATTTCAAAGGAAGGTTTATTTTAATGAATGGGGGAAGAGGGGTGTTCCTGTGCTCGCTAGCAACTTTGAGTAAAAGTACCAATTTATTTTAGCCTTTAAAACTGTACATTTTAAATTGAATTTTAGAATTAGTTACAGGAAAAGATCAAACAACATTTTTTAAATAAATTTTTAAATTTATTTCTTTTTTTTGTAATTTCTAATGTAACTAAAACTAACACAAATATTTCCTTGCGTACTTTTAACTATTCATAAAAGAATATTATCAAGGATGGAAAAGACTGTAAATAAAACTGGAACCTTAAACTTTCATGAGTTGGCCTAAAAACTTTGGGTACTTTAAAATCATAAATGGTTCGAACTATCTTTCAATGTGTAGCAGTGTTTAGTGCCCTAGGAAAATGGGGAAAGATGTCACTGCTTTTGGCATACCTCTCTATAGACGTCATAGTAGAGGGAAAGATAAAGAGAAGGGGGAAAGAAACATCCTAGAAAAGAGACGGAGTATGGGGTATTTCCTGACGTCATGAGAATAGGTAGGCCAAAAGCAGTGACATCTATCCCCATTTTGCTAGAGCACTAAACACAGCTTCTTCAATGTCCAAATATCAAATATTTATGTTAAATTTACCTTAAATTGGGGCTGAACATCAATTTGTTTCCCTTGTCTTATCTCTTAAGCCTATTATAAGGGCATGACAAAAATCTCTACGTCCAGGTTTTAACTAGCCTCTCTTTAATTGTCTGTCCGTACGTCTGTCTATCAGTCCGTCGGTTCATTAGTCAATGATGGGAAAGGTCATTTTCTTGGCTGCTATGATTGCTGATTCTTTTGTGAGGATACACCTTACCAAAAAGCTTTCAGCATAATATATGTATCTATTAACGACCGCTATATAACTAACTTTTGTTGTTGTCATCCTTGTTAAAATTAAAAAAAGTTTAAGAGTGATTAAAAACAATTTTTCAATTTTTTCAAAAATTATTTTTTTTCTTTAGAACTCAATGTACGTACTGTGGCGGTGATGTAGAACATGTTTTTCCTACAGGTAAATAAAATTTCAGGAATCTAAAGGGATAGGACAATGGTCGATAAATTGATGAACATCCCCTGTGATGATACACAAGATTAATTACCCCTTCTGTAGATTACAATTAGTGGTTAATAAGTTTAGACACCTAACTTAATTAATCCACTTATCAAAATTAAATCAAAGTTGTTAAGCCAACGAATAAGATAACTTGGTTATACAATTTTGATGAAGTGTTCGACGAAGCCCATTTTGTTCCGAATTTGTATCACTTCCTGAAAAAGGGAAGGGGGAAAGAAAAAAAGGGAAGGGGGGAAGAAAAAAGAGATGAGAGAAAAGGGGGTTTTCCCCATCTCTTTTGAAGAGATTTTCTTCCCCCCTTCCCTTTTTCGGGAAAGAAAAATATGACGTAACTGGAGTCGCACTTTTCAAAAGTGATACAAATTCGGAACAAAATGGGCTTCGTCAATTGTTTAATAAACAATTTACCAATATCCTATATCTCTCTACTAATATTTACAGAAATTAGTGCCACTTTAACTAAATAAGAATCTTTGAAATAATATTGGTGGTTTATTCGTCCGAGGTAATCTGCTATGTACGATATATTTCTACTGCTGCTATGTCAGAAGTGTGACATATATATTAAGTGTTATGTTAAGTTGGAGAGGAAGGGGGTTGCAATTATTTTGATCAAAAAAAGGCTAATTTTGTTTATCACCCTTAGGAGTTACACTATTTATCTTCAATTGCCTTCTCATTTAAAATCCCTAAGTATATCCATTATGAACAGTTTCTATTGCATAATAGTAGTATGTCAATTTAAAGTAATTATATTTTTTCTTACATTAATCTATCCTTGTGTTTAGGGTCAAAAAAATATTTTCATATCTCTAAATATTCTAAGTGTATAGATACATATATTGATTAATATCGTAATCTAATAAGAAAATAATAATAATGTAAGGTCCAACAATGAGATATATATGTACATCAAGGAGGAAGGGGACATTGGGCTGTTTTCTACAATCTACGCTAGACTTCAAAGTTTTCTTCTTCGTTGGCTTAACAAATTTGAGAACTTTTATTGAATTTTGAATTGTTGTTTAATGGAATTGAGTGTTTAAACATATCAACCACAAAATTGTATCTACAGATCGGGATAATTTTGTGTATCATCATTGGAAATGTACAGCAATTTACTGGCCATTGTCTTATCCCTTAAGATCCCTGTAATACATAAATTTTCAAAAGTATTGCTTTTCTAGAGTCGTACATTCGTATGTCTGTCCGTAACAGACAATAATGATCGTTAGGACAATGTCTGTAATACAAATTATAACTATGTCTGCCTGTCCGCCTGTCCGCCGTCTGTCCAGATGTAGATTATGGTCTCACTAACCTCTGGGCCGATTGGGCTCTGATTTTCAGATTATATACCTGATGGTCACATAAATATTATAGGATATTTATTTAGGGGATACATGCCTTGGCCTGTTAACAGGCTAAACGCATTACCATGCAAAAACAAAGCTTGTGCAATATAAGGGTTAGTTGTTTGTTGGGTATTACCTGACATGAATACCCCTGGTATTTGGACAGAAAAGTAGTCATTTCGTCCCATCATGAACAGCATCCTCGCCGCGCCCCTAGGAACACAGTAATAGTGTCTGACTGATTATGACGTAACAAAAAAAATTAGCCAATGAGAGGCCACTAAAAATTTTAC
>LS049336.1:0-12197 GCA_900241095.1 Acartia tonsa | reverse complement strand
GCTGGATCTTTAAATCATTTCAATGGTGCGCTAAATCGGGGTGCGCACCATTGAAATGATTTAAAGATCCAGCTCAGCACACTTATTCCAGATTAAACATGCAAATTACCTCTCCAATGTATGATCTAAGCCATATATTTCTCCATTTGGCTGAGCAATGTAATGCTGATTTGTCAAAGGGCTTGCTAAATATAAGAATATCATTATTTAAAAATATAAAAAATTAATGTGATAATATTTCTAGAAAATATACAATTAGGTCCTTTTTAGTAGTGAATTGGCAAAGCAAGACACCAAAGCATTTTACTAAATGAAAAGGGTTTTTTTTTCTTCAACTTTTTTGATCCAGATTTTATATAATGGAACTTATTAATAAATAATAATCAAAATATTCTATTCACCTATTTCAGTGTAGATAATTTTATCTCTTATTTGTGGAAATAGTTGGCAGGCTTGTTCTATCATCTTATGTCCAATACAGTTCTTTATCTAACAACAAGGATCGATCAAATTATCCAATAAAGCAAGTAGAAGAAAATTTAATTTCAATTATTCTTTAAAATTTCTTTCTCATGATAAAAATATCGTCTAAGGCCATATTATCAAATTACCATACAACATTGAATAAACTATTACTTGGATCTTACACTAGATTTTCATGTTCTCTAATACAACTAAGTATAAACAAAGGAAATACTAACAGGTGCAGGTAGGGAAAAATTTTTTTTTGCATAAATAAATCTACAATAAATGCGACTTTATAACCTTTGATTCAATCTTTCTTACAATTCACAGATTAATTGTGAAACCTCTTTGTCACCTTAATGATGAAATGATGAAATATGGTAGCTTATAATTACCTTTTATAAATTTAAACGACAAATATACAAACACACTGGACAAACCAAGCAGATTAGCTTGGCTACTAAAAATCTGACCCACCTCGTCATAGGAATCTCCTCTATTCTTGACAGGATTATCTTTCCATTGTTTGAACCAATCATAGTTGGACAGGGTAATAATTTGCATGGTCGTCTTTCCCTAAACAGCATTCAATTAGATATTTTCAGAAAGGTAAAACATAAATAAATTTCCAGTATGGCTTTGAAACCGATTAATATCCGCAGGATTAGAACCGATACTCAGCCATACTGAAAAACAAAACTGGTTCTAATAATATTTTATTTTTATATCCCTGGAAAGCTGTCTGTAATACGATGCGATAAATAACTTTTTGTATCGCAAATGGTCCTAATAGTGATAAAAAATTTTTGGAAGATTTCTTCTTTGCTATGAAGGGGGGCATCTTAACCATATTTATATTTATTAAATTAAGATGCGATAATAGAAAGGGAATTGCTACAAAGTTCTAACGCTACAAAAGATCTAATTTACAAAAGATCTAATTCACAAAAGATCTACTTTACAATAGATCTATCCCAACGAAAGGTCTAATCTTAGATCTTTTGTAGCATAAGATCTTTTGTAAAGTAGACCATTTGTAGCATTAGACCTTTTGTAAATTAGACCTTTTGTAAATTAGATCTTTTGTAAATTAGACCTTTTGTAAATAAGATCTTTTGTAGCATTAGACCTTTTGTAAATTAGACCTTTTGTAGCATTAGACCTTTTGTAGCATTAGACCTTTTGTAGTATTAGACCTTTTGTAGCATTAGACCTTTTGTAAATTAGACCTTATATGAATTAGACCTTATGTAACTAGATCTTTTGTAGCAACGCCGTAATATACCTGTCTTTGTGGATGTTTATCCCACTGTGGATCCTTAGTTGATGGAAATGATATAAATAGAAGTGGAACATCTGTGTCTAGAGCATCTTCGGTTTTCATTGTCAAATATTCCTCAGCTATTAAAGAAATAAACACCAGTAAACAAAATTTGAACAATTTTAATTAGAGTTTAAATTAGAAAAGCATAATATTATACAAGACGTCGTTTTATTAGTTTTAGTAGAAAAAATAGATATACCTGTTGCGTTTATGTCATTGCTGGTAAATGCCCAATAGTTCTGAGGTCTAACTCCTGGCAAAAGGAATTAATTTTTAAAAATATATTAGAGATTAACTCCCACACCCTCCTAAAAATTTTATCATGGCTGTCTTTGCAGACCATTTCTATATAGAGAGAGCTTTTATATACAAGCTGTTAATCAAAGGCAGTTATAGTTTTTTTTTTCATTGGTAGAAAAGTGAGAACTTTTCTAACTTTTAAAGGATTTAATATAATAAAATACCTAATTCTTCTTTAGAAGCATCTAGGCCAAGAAAGCAAATCATTGTGGCTACACCAGGCTTTAATTCAGAACAGATTTCTATAAATAAAACAAACTTTGTAAATAAAAAAAAATAATTGATTTTAAATATATATTTATCGTATGGTTTTTCATAATAGAAATCACAAAATTAAGGAAAGAATAAGTACATATGACTTTTGATGCGTGACAGGCCGACAAGCAAAGTAAACTTTATTCTGATTGCTTATAAATACAGGGAATCTTCAATAAAAAAATTCAGTTGTCTATATAGCAGCAGAGAAAATCACATTTCCCCCGAGCGTTACGGACGGACTGACGAACAAAGTAAATAATAGAGTAGCTTCGCTGCTATAAATAACTTACTTGAGAAGTAAGAAGTGTGTGAGATAGATTTAGGAATGAGTGAGTTGAAAGTGTTATATAATCCTGTGTAAGCAAGAACGTAGTCACGGACAAGTATCTTCATCCAAAATTTGAAGGAGTAAGATTAAATATTATTATATTAAACTATATTCTATTTTTCCTTTCCGAAAGATCTCCCTAAACATACATATATGGTTCCTTTAAGGTGTAGCTCATAGGTCCTAGAAGGGTTCTTCATTGTTCTTTGAGAGTTTACCTCAACCCTCCTAGGGATATCGCCCCTAGAAAACTTAGTATTAATTGATAATATTATATTTAAAAATAGAGGAGGAATATTTATAATTCGCTTCGTAATATAAACAGCTTTCCGCGGATATGAAAATTTACAATTGTAAGATTAAAACCAGTTTTAGTAGCCCCGAGATGCCGAAGACATGATTTTTCAGTATGGCTGAGAATCAGATGTAAACCAGCGGATATTAATCGGTTTTGAAGCCATACTGGAAAAGTTATCCCCCCTTTCTACTCAAATTTAAAAAAACAACGTTCTATGTCTTTTCCTGCGCTGCTAATCACCATATCACAATCAATATTGTATTTCTCTTTGCCTTTCACAACTCGTACGCCACAAGCCTAAAAATATAATCAACATATGATAAATATAATATAAATTTTTATTTTATTTAAGGCGACAGAAACCCAGAAGCCCGAAAATGAACACAAGTTTTAAGAGTACAAGTCAAATAGCCACTAAAGTACTATTTCTACAGGAGTAATTAATATTTGGTTAACTTGTTGTGTACAATGTCTGTAAAACTCGTTAAAAACTATATGTACTGTATATTTTCATACTTATCGGTTTCTTTCATCATATTAAAGATGATAACCAAACATGTACAGGTCCAATATAAAGCGTTACCAAATACTGCAGACAAATCGATATAATAGTTGTTTCAGAAATCTTACAAAAAAAAGAAAAAAAATCATAAAAACATCTAGTTACTTTAGCTTACAGGATTCTAATAAACCAGCACTTCTAGCCTATAAAGTTGGCTCCAAGTTCACTGGTGGTTTGTGAACGTTTTCTTGGATGAAATGGATATTGTTATTAATAAGATAATTGTGTAGAATATATTTTTGTACGTATCTAGGACATGGACTGATGTTTATTTTAAGAGGCGCAGCAAATAAGAACAAGGGTTAGTTTTGCCAACCGTAAATTAACTCAAAATGACACAATAAAATTGATAGTTTAGGACGCAAAATTTAATTTAAAATTAGTTTTCTCTACATCAAGAAATCATATTTTGCTACTGTCGTGATTTAGATTTAATTCCTACCAAAATTATAACAAATAGTTTGTGAAAAAAGAGAGTGAAGTTTAATTCACAATTAATCTTTTTGTTTGCAATGTCTTTTGATTATTAATAAATACTTATGTTTTACTATTTACAATTTTCATCTTCCTTGATTAAAATACATGTAGATATGTGTCTCTGGTGGCAATTAAGAAATAATTAGCATGACTTAGGCTTTACAGTGATACAGAGATAGGCTAATGTAAGCTAAAATAATCCTATGTTTATTTTTAAAAATTTATAGAGCCACAGTCAAAAAGTTTACGGTATTGTTGGCTGGCCTTGGCATAATTTTATCTGAATAATTTGTTAGAAAATAAAGCTAATATTTTTGGTGGAGATTCACTAATACATAATAATAACAAAGCCTCTTACTTTTCCATTTCTGATAATAATTTCTTCAACGTTTGCTCTAACAAGAACCTTACCCCCAGCCTTCTCTGAAAAAAAACATTGGTTGCTTAATTGTTATCGGATCGTATTGTAGACAGCTTTCCGCAGATTTTAAAATAAAAAAATAAGATAAATTCAAGTTTTGTTGGCCCCCTAGATTTTTCAGTATGGCTCAGAACCGGTTATAATGCAGCAGATATTAATCGGTTTCATAACCAAACTAAAAATAATTTATAACATTCAAAATCTACCAATAAAAAGGGAGCTCTATTCACTTTACGAACGCTACTAACTAAAGTAAACTAATTATTCACAGGCATAAAGGTATCGAACATTAAATAGAAATATATCAACAGTAATCAGGAGGAATAAGCAGGCACAAATCATTATCATCTATATAAAATAAGATACAAAAAGTTGTGTAATCAAAGGGGCAGTACCTTTAAAACTAAGATAAATAGGATTTAACAGAAAGGTAAAAATTAAAACTTTTGGTTGCGAGCATATTTTGATGTAACACTTTCCATAAAACTAGCGGCTTCGCCCCTATCATTCTGGGCCTTTGTATTCGAAGGAGTAGGGATGGGAAGAAAATAGCCTAAAACAATCTCAAGACTTAAATGTAAAACCATACCGGAACGTACAGCTTCCCCAAATTGGAAAACATAATCGGTTCAATATTTATCAAAATTTTAAGCTACAGACAAAAAAACCTCATTAAATTTTACAATAGGATAATTTTAGACTATTTTTGAGCTTATTTTGTTGTCTTTTTATTAAATTAATTACATAAAGAATATTTAATTTACATAATATGGTTAGACAAAGCAGTATTACAAAACAAAATTTGGTTGGTGCATTTAATGATCATCAGGTTTAGTTATTAATTCCTCTTTAGCATGACGAGGCGTGAGCAAGTTTGTATAACAGGTAAGAATGTTTCTAATTTACCTATGATAGGAATCATATTGTAGGCTATCTCACTAGCTCCCCCTACCGGGTAATGTCCACCATCAACCATAAAGTGTTGGTTCAAAAGGGCCTAGATAGATATCATAGATAAATAGCAAATATATTTTCCCAGATTTATATGGCTGATATATGTACTTCATCAACCATAGAGTACTGGTTCATTTAGCGTAGATACAAGAAAAATTTTTGATTAATAATTAGATGGACAGATAATCAGTGCTGATTCAATAGATATTTAATTATACATTTAATAATAGATAGATCGATAGAATCATAGGTATTACACCAACCCTATCATCAAATGAATATCATCATAAAGCGATGTTTTCCTACGGCCTATAAGTAGATAGAAAGAGTATTAAGCCTGGTATATATATAAAAAAAGAATAATATAAGATATAAAAATGTATAATTATAAGATTTTTTAGAGATGACTGAGAACCGGTTCTAATCCACCGGAAATCAATCAGTTTCGAAGCGATACTAGAAATAGATATGCACGTACAGATAAATAGACACAGATGATATGAAAATAATGTACGTAGAGTGTTTCAAAGAATATCATTATAACTTACGATTTTGATAGGTTTTGTAATATTTGAAGTTTTAAACTTGTAGGACAACTCTTTAATTCTCACCTGCATAGTAAAGTAAGATTTTGAGGGGAGGGTTCCATAATCCCCCCAACCATACATCATAACGGTCTGCAACTCCCTAGTGTAGAAATATTTCATTTTTACACAAGGAAGGGACAGGGAAATATTTTGTGATATAAACCGAATTTAACTGTTAAAAATAATTTATTGAATTATTGTTTATTAGGTTAAGAGATCTATTTTGTCAAATTTATAAAAAGCAAGTCATTTAAAGCTTAGGATCTATTACACTGTGTGTCTGTCTACAATCACATGTAACGTTTTAAGAGTATATACTATTAGGGGGGTCTTAAATCAAAGCTATTAATAGTCTATTGGGGCATGCAATCTCTCATATCCCCTTTTATTTTCTTAGTTATACAATTTTTCGATATTCAGGGATTAAGATGATGATTCAATAATTTTTCCTCTCTTGTTAATTGTGAAATTTTGCCTTTGGTAACTAATTAATATTTGTACTATAATTTGATTAATATTTATTTTGATTCAGCAACATTCAGAATTGAAGACCTTTTTATCTGCCCCCCAAATATTATTTTAGATTTATTTCGCTTGTTGACTATAACTTATCCCTACATCGTTGTGTGTTATGACCGTTAACGGCCTTAAATGCACGCTCATACAATATAATTTCATTAAGTCAAAATCCATAAATTTGTCTCTATTACGAAAAATTAATCTCTAAAAGTTTATATATCATAATATTTGTCTATGTATCTATACATAAAGAATATTATTTTTCATTTATATTTTTTTCCAAAAACATGAAAAAGGATTTGTGATATATCTTATCTTTTTTTCCTTCTGAAAATGAAATTTAAGATAAACTATTCCACGTTTTCCTTTTTTTATTTAACATGTTTCATCCATAACATGTTTTATATCAATCTAAAATATTCAACAAAACTTATTGCCGCGCTACTTATAGACAAAACATGTTTCACTGCTTACTTGTTATCTGTGAGTGATTGTACGACATCCAATGTACGACTTGTGTAGGCTCGAGTCCATAAGTTTGTTACAAATTTCAGAATTCCAGATTTGATGGCCAACCTAACCAGCCATAGAGGAACAATCTAAGAGAAAAAGTTATCTAATTTTTTCTAAATATATCTCCAAATTTCATTAATAATCATAGACTAAAAGCATAAGAGTAAGTAAATCATATTGTTTCTTATGTCATTTAAATCCCATGAAGAAACAATCTCTGAGTAAAACAATAAGAATATAAACAATATTTGCCAAGTAAATATTTTTTGTAAAATAATAAATATAAAAAGCTACAAATAATTGTGTTTTTTATTTAAAGAGTAGCTTGGATATCTCAAACGCATTACAGGTCCAATGTTTAAAGAGATTTACTGTTAATACCTTTAAAATCCCATGTAAAATGAAAGTATTTTCACAAGTCTCCATCAGATCAAAATATTTTTCTATTCCCTAAAATATATATTATGGCGTAATAAGGGGATTCCATCACGAATTTTCTAGAAATAGTGGCTATATCAGATTAAATATTTGAAAATTGAAATATTTTTAAAATTGATTTTGTGTTTTGTAGAAAAACCCAATTGGTATCCAAAGCTCTACATACAATAAATCACTTTCGTTGGCCTAAAAAATAGTGACGTTAATTAAATATGCATTGGGTTTTACAAAAACTTCAGTATCCGAACTTTTCCCCTAATACTTTTTATTATCAGAAGGAGTTATTTTGTTGACAGTGATTGGAGGCGGACATCAATTTACCGTCCATCGTCTTAACCCTTAGGATCTCTGGGTTATATTCGACAAAGCCCAATCTGTACCACTGCACTTATGTACCACTTTGGATTCCTGTGATGTCATAAAAATGAGGGAGATGAGAGGAGAAGTGGGAAAGAAAATCCCTAAAAAAGAGATGGATAATCCTTCATTTTTATGACGTCACAAGAATCAAGAGTGGTACAGATTTGGTTTTGTCTTATATTGAACATATTAACATGTGTATATACGCCAAAGTATATATTTCTCCCTGTATATCTTGAGGAAATTGTTTTTTCAAAAGAGATTTCCATGCTTCAATACCGGTAGTTACGGGGTACATCCTGAAATATTATGCATTAGCAGCTGCGCCAATAGCCTTGATGTGTAAATGCAGATTAGGGGGCGAGTAATCTTCATACAACTTAATTCTAAATTACAAAATTAGCTTCTTATAAAACAACAAAAATTCCTATTGATTAGTTGGCTCCTAGAAGACAGACAGACAAAAAACGAAGTCCTAACTCTAAGAGCACTTGAGGAACGGAGATGTAGAAGGGAGGTGGTAATTGATAATTTGAGCTCCAGACAGACACACACAAAGATCCTGTTACTTTTTAAAAAGGATTAAGGACCCTATAAGTATTTTTGTTAATACGCCTTTTACCTGACGTTGTGAAAATAAAAAAGTTTTATAAACTTTTTTAAAAATTGGAAAAAATACCTCTTATTAAACTTTTTATAAACATTTATTTACAAGCAATAATTATTTTCTTTGTCAAACATCATGTAAATTAAACAACGTTTGAACTTGGAAAGTTTGTATGAGAATTAATAATTACCTATTCTCATCTCCATAGCCAATGCTGACAACATCAAACTCAGGCTCAAGGGCGGACCATTCCAGTTGACCGTCAGTTATCTAAAATTATAAAGACGATTACTCCTATATGAAAGATTATTTTCAAAACATTTTTTTTTATAAAAAAGACAATTGATAACATCTTTCGCAAAACTTCCTTCTTTTTTGTTAAAATTTAGTGATAATTTAGCTTTTTAATATCAAAAGTGCATGCACTCTATTATATATTTGTCCACGTTAATTTTTGATCTGATTTGTTGAGCTTCGCATTATTGAATGTTGTGATCCTTGTTTAAATTAAATTAATTTGTATAAACCATGTTGTATACCAAACTTAATTTGATTAAGGCCACGGCCATACCCTTGCTTTGATTTCAGATATATAATTCATTATTATTATATTGGATATAGGAGATATAGGATATAACATTTGATGTTTGATTACAACTTGCTAGCCAACTGAATTTACAATTTATTGTTCTTTAGTAAGTGTATATTGATCAGGAATCTTAAGGGATAGGACAATAAACTATAAATTCCATATGTGACAACAAAATTACCCAAACTCTAGTATAAAATTATTGGGGGAAAAGTTTGAACACTGCTAGTTTTTACCAACCAATCTAGACTTTTTAATAGTACCATGAGTATTTAAGCCAACGAATGAGATGACGTAATAATAAACTTTGGGTACCAGTTAAATTACAGCTCAATGTCAGTTGATTGGTTCTCTAAAAAAGTTTTTCTCTCCTCCCCTCTACTTTAGACAGAGTTTTTTTTTCTTTGGAGTGTCTGGCAGTTTTAAGACAGGATAATACATTTTAGTGGGCGTCACGCCCCCCCCCCCGTCATTCGTGTGTATACCCTTGTTTAAACATTAGATAGTTTCAGTATGTACATTAACATATGTGATATGTTCATATGACGCGGATAGGAAAATAAAAAGTTAATAAATTCTTATTTCATTCTTTATGGTTCAGAACAGGTTTAAATCCTTTGGAATTAAATCGACTTCATAGCCATACTGCATGGAAGACGGCTAATGACATTTTTTGCAGGATTTAAAATGCTCTTTTGACTTGAAAATAAGGATTTGACCAAAGGATGTTATTAATGTATATTAAGGATATTATGAAAATTTTTATAGAAAAATAAAATTTTTTCTCTCCCTTATCCCTTGCGCATGCAAAATTTTAGCCTTGCCCTTGCATTTGAAATTTCAGATTTATAAAAGAGAATTAACTCCAGTTAACAAACTTTTAACAATTCAGGGATTTAGTAATATTTAACCAATCGAATACGCCTCTAGATGCCTCTGAGTCATACTAAAAAATCCTGATAGTATCGTATTATAGAGAATTTTTGACGAAAAACAAAATATAATCTTAAAATTAAATCCTGTCCTGCATGGATTTAATGAAAATTAAAGATGAAAATTTTTCATGTTATGGATTTACTATCCACGAAAAATTGTCTATAATACGATGCGATTAATAACTATTACTTTTTGTGCAACTCAACTTACAATTTAATTGTTTTAAAAAGTTGAATTAACAATTCACAAACAGAACAAAATTAATTTTAGAAAAGTCAAAGCTTAAACTTTATTAATTCCAATTAACTATTGTGTACATCAATTTACCTCCATTGTCTTATCCCTTAATATCTACCCCATAGTGTAATCTATTTTTTATAAGTATACATAGATTTTTATTTTTTTTCTGTAATATTTACCTGGTCGCAAAGTGTTTTATTAAGAGTCTGGGAGCCCATCTCTCCAACATAATGAATACCAACATCGAATTCAAAGCCCTGCCACAGCACAATCAATACAATATTATTCAATCATATGTCAACCTGGAGTTATACTTATCACAGGTGAAAATTTACACATGTATTTACCCTGTGAATAGCTCTAACCAAGCGGGGATCTCCAAAAATTACTCAAACTAACCTAACCAAAAAAATGAATCTTAGATACAAAAGTTTTCTCCTTTTTTTTGGAGGGGGGGTTAATACTTTTCTGTTTATTGAAGGGATTTCCTTGAAGAGTTGGCCGTTTTTCAATATATTTTACTACCAGCTTTGCCCTAAAAGGTATAATTACATCTTTTATTACCTGGAGAGCCCCCACTCCACCACTATTTTGAATAATTTAAAAAATAATAATTGGTGGGCGGATTTTTTGTTTTTTGGGGGGCTGGAGGTGATTAGTTTAGATAACTAGCGGCTTCGCCCCTAGCCTCTAGGGGCTTTGCCCCAAGAGGTAATAAAAAAAATATAGTACATTTGGTGGATCTTCATCTTCATCATCAAAAAAAAAGAGGGGGATTTTTTTTATTTTTGGGGGCCAACCCACACCCCAAAAAAATAGCCTAAAACCACCACATGACCAGTAGGTATATTCCCTGAAGAGCTACTTTGTATTAGAGATTATCTAACATTTTGGAGGGAATAACCCTTGTTAAAAACTCTTAAATACTATGATTGTATTTCCTTTTCTGTAAAGGTATGACAACAACCTCCAGCTTGATCATGCTGCTCCAGAATTAATACCTGAAAATATGATACGGATATATTACCAAAAGAAAATATATTTTGTTTCCAAATAAGAAGTATAATGTCGGATGAAATTTAAAAGCAACTTTTAGCCCCCAATAATCCCTCATTTTCATGACGTCATAAAGCTGATTTTTAGACACTTTGTAAAGTTTAAGTACTTGAGATTCGTATAAATTAGCTTTCTAATAAAAACACGTACCTTTTTTCCGGATTTTGCCATTATAACTCCAGTTGTTAAACCGCCAATACCTAAATTAAAATTTGAAGGCGATCCTTTTATATTTGCGATTTCAAAAAAAATTGTTTAACTTATAATTTCTGTTATTATAGAACATATCTAAATTGATATTGAAAAGTGTCATCCACGAAAATTTTTGCACTCCCTTAACCCCCGTTATACACGTCTTTGTATAGAAATGCTATCTAGGGAAAATATGTCCATAGAAGGTACAGTAGATTTAGATTAATTTTCAATTCCACTAGTTACATATAATCTATAATACAAAGTAGAACGATGTCTGTCTGTTTTTACACATTTACGTGCTTAAATAACTAAGATATTTTATCAACAAGGTATATTTCACTAATTTGGCATTTCAACTAGAATATATATATGGTTAAACTTTGAGTGTGTTAAAAAGACTGGCTTCTTCTACAGGTAGTTTGTGCTTCCTTCTTGTCTGGTTGTCCGCACGCGCAGTGTGCATGGTTGTGGTTTATATTTTTCGGAGGTGTTACAAAAGTTGTAACATGCTCCCCCCTCTTTATGAGGCCAACGAGGCAGGAACTTACAATCATTCAGTAACCTGGATTATCTTTTGTAGATTTAGAAGTTATTTTCAAAAGTCGTCTTCAACATAGTAAATGTTTTTGTTTTCAGGTTTTCGATGACAGTATGATGATTCGACCAAAATTGCAAGGTAGAAGCTCGCGGAAGATATGAATAATTTGAAGGAGAACTACAACGAACAATTGTGAAGAAGTGGCGCTGCTTCGTATCATTATGATTAGTTT
>LS049329.1:0-12633 GCA_900241095.1 Acartia tonsa | reverse complement strand
TAGGATTAGTCAATTAATAAAAAGGACAGAAGTAAATTTCCAGTTAACTATGAATATAAATATATAAATTAAAGTTTCTACTTTTTAGGATACTTTTCCAACGTTAGCACCCCTGGGTAAGTGTTATTTAATTCTTTTTAGAGTTTTTTTTTGTAAAGCGTGACTGACATAACATGAGGTGGTGGTCAAACTATTTACTACTTTTTATATAGATATGTCTTTTAAACTATAAAATAGGGTTGGCAATCCGTATCCGGGATCCGGAATCCGCCCAATTTTTGGCCAATTTTGGAATCCTAATCCGTATCCGGAATCCGTTTTTTAATAGCGGATTCGGATTCTTAATTGGTAGGCTAAAATTAACGTCTAGAGTTTTTTAATACTTGTCATTATCATCATTATATATAATATCTTTTAAAATTGGTTCGATTCTCGGATTCAAGAACATTAAATTTCAGGACATATGTAGCACTTAAATTTTTTAATTTTAAAAAAGCCTTTTAAAATATTGCTAGAATCCAGAATCCGAATCCGGAATCCGCCAAAAATAAGAATCCGCAAGAATGCGTCATTTTGTGGATGGATTCTTGTGAGAAACAGAATCAGAATCCGGTCCAAAGATTTAACGGATTGCCATCCCTGCTGTAAAATATGAAAAAAAAACCTTTATTCAAATTTGAGAAGATGTTTTGTACTTTGAACTCAACAAAACATTTGATGGTATTATGTCAAAAAATATTTAACATTTCAAAGTTTTTTCATAAAAACAACTATGGTGACACTTATATCTTTAAGTTAATAAAACTTTATTAAATATAAGTCTTCTTAATATATTAACTAAAAATACTCATAATCACTGCTGAAAGGTGCTTCAAATCACCTACTCTCGTTCGTGCATAAATCAATTTGTTTCAAATCCTTAAAAGGGTCTATTTAATAATCTTCATGAATACTTATGGCTTCACCCCTTGGTTATAGGGACGAAATCCTAAGCGTTGGATGAGGGTTACCTCTTCGAGACATATCTTCCAGGGAGTAGACTTACCCAATTTAGAATATCCTAATATCAATTCTGAAATAATAAAACTCCCTTGATGGATCCTTTAATTTACGAGATCTCAACGGACAAATAAACTAACAAACAGGTAGACATCCTGTTACTTTTGAAGGTATTTAGGAGGATAGCTAGTATATCATATTATTTAGTTAGTAAACAGCAAACAACTTGAATCCACTCGTTGTCCTGTGTCTTGCCAAACTCAGGGGATGATAAATCAATGATAATCATAAAAACAAATGGACATTTCACTCTAAAAACTTTTTTTTCATCAGCTAAAATATTTTTTGTAGTGAAAATGGGGTATTTATAGAAAGGATTTTACCAGAATTGGTTGATTGATTGATAGAAAATTTCTGTTCATTTTTTTCTTTAATTTGAAAAGCTGAATAAAATAAGAAAATACATTTCTCTTACTTCGTCTAAGCCTCATTAGAAGCACTTTATTGACCATATTTCGGGTGTAGAAGGCTGTATAATAAAAACTCTATATTCCATACTACTTATTAGTAGCAAAGCGACTCTAATTCACTTTGTCTGTCGGTCTGTCTGACGGTCCGTCCTTCCATCATTGTGTCTGCCAGTACGTAACGATCCAGGGTAAATGTTATTTTCTAGTCTGCTATCTGAAATTTTTGGTGTAGATACCCTATTCTAATGAGCACCCATATATGAATTACTTTGTCCGCCTGTCCATCGGTCACACGTTAAAAGATACAAATGTCTAAATTCTAAAAAGTTGAAGGTAATTTATGACAATGAACATCTGCTCTATAACCCAGGTTGTTTGTTGCCCATCAATAATTTCATTATGCTTCGCTTCTTATGGATGTTGCCATCCTTCTATTCTTATTATACCTTATAAAAAATGAAGTTGGGAACTCTTATGTTGTAAGTCAGAGTTGTAACCTCGACCTCTGCCAAAATCTGGCACAGGGAATATTACCCAGAAAGGGATAGGTAAAAGCTTGGAAAAATATTACAAAGGCATATAAACAATTCATGTAAGTATTTTATATAAAAAAGAACTAGTGGCTAGACCCCAAGCCTGAATTTAACCTAGATAGATTATCCCAATTTTGATCAATTTAAAATTGAATTGATTTTCTAAATGACTGCCTCTAATTTGCGTGATTTATAAAGAATAGGAAACGAAGGGCTAACCTCTTTGTTGGTCAATTGCCTTTACAACAACATGAAATTTTTAAATGTTAGTTTTACCTGTACCAACTAGTTTTTCTTTTATCCCTGAATAATAAAGAGAGCCAAGTTACTCAGCAAGAAAATACTAGATTAAACATTCCCACTAGAAAAAAAGTTATTGCACATGGAACGAACTTGATATTTTAAGAAAATCTTTATATTCAAGTAACAGGATGTTTGTCTGTCTGAATAGCTCCTAACTTAATTTTTTAACATTTATTTCCAAAACTAAAATTAAAGATAGAGGGTGACGTACCTCCTCTCCCCTTACTTCAAGTGTCCACAGAGGCCTCTAGGGGCGTAGCTGCTAGTACTAGATAAATTAATAATATTATCATCTTAAATAAATAGTTAAAGATTGCTAAAAATGGCTAAGCACCAAGCCAATCATGTTCATATTCTATTCAATAATTCCCTGAAAAGTCAAGATATCACAAACAAACATATAAACATATTAAATATATCTAATTAAGTTTATTTTGCTTTGTTAGAATAAAAACTGACTTTAAATCTGTTTATAGGATACTAAAGAAGTAATAGTGAGAGAATAAGTAAGTAGAGTGGGTGTAAGTGTGAAAAAATATGTGTCTGATAGAGAAATAGTACATAAAGTTGGGTCTAAAGTTGTCTTTGGCCTCAATATCACAATTATATAGATGTCTGCTTTTATATAATATAGATATGACACAGTATTGAATAATTCCCTTTTTTGAAACCACCTCAAAAGTTGCCTGGAAAAGAAGGTTCATACACATGGTCATTGCATAAGGTTTAATGTAATGAGACAGACACATCAGACAGGGATAGAGTTGGATATACAGAAATTTGTATTAATGTTATTTGCCCATTTTCTTACAAGTTCAAATTTGTTCAATTTGTTTATTTTCTTTTATATTAGAGAAAGCAAAAACAACATTTGATAGTTTTATTCCAATCCAACATCACTGAATACTAAATTAAAAAACATGTATAACAATTTTACAAACAAGACGGACATAAAAATTATGGTTCTCAATGTATTGAGGATTAAACACTTTGCTGTGGTTGATAAAATAGAATTCAAGTCTTTTCCTTCATGACATTAGACTTAATAAATATCCTATCGTGTAACCTTATCTGTGATGCCATTTGTAGGAAGAAAGATTGTGTAACAATTAAGTATCTTTGGATCGCCGTGTATAATAATTTATGTGCTTTAGACTTTAGAATAGTGTTTGTTACAATATACATAAGTAACTTTTGATATTTTTATAAATAGGGTACTTTTTTCTGTTCAGGAGTTTGTCTTTTTTCTTCCAAATACCTTCACCTCACAATTACATGAGCAAAGCTTTTCATGATATCATAATGTTTTAATAGATCAATTGTTTTAAATACCTCGAAGAACTTATTAGCAATTTAACTAGCAACTACCAACTATACTAATATAAAGTTTTTCTGTAAAATCTTCATTAAAGACCTTATATAATATAATTATATATAGATATATATAAAATGATATATTTATCTGTACTAGAGGAGAGGGATTTAATTAAGATAAAGACTGTTCATTTCTTGCTTGTATTTATGGTGAACATTTTTTCCATCAACAACTTTCCTCAACTCTTAGTTTTGGATGGTATGTTCCTTTTGGATTAAAATGGACCTTTCACTTAACAATTTAAAACTATCAGTCGACAGTATAATGGCAAAATCTCATTTAATATACACAACGGAATAAAGACCTGAGGTGGTTTCTTAAAAAAATTTGCCCCACTAATCACTTAGTGGGGCAACGTTTTCGTGAAAAATCCACCAAAATCTCATTAAAAATCTACAAAAATTGTGTTATTAACATAAGATTTTATTTAATTTTTGTAGATTTTTATGTGATTTTGGAGGATTTTTCACGAAACAATTTTGCCCCACTAAGCGATTAGTGGGGCAAATTTTTTTTAAAGAATCCACCTCTGTTTTGTTACAGTAGGGTCAAAAAAAGTAGATCAGATAGTGTCAGAACTTTCTTTGTTAGGAAATCATTTTAACACACGGCCTCTATCTCAAAGCTTCTTATGAATGACTTCAGTAGAGATTCTTGATAAGTTTTAACCACCTAATAAAAGGGTTTTAGCAAGTATAAATAGTTCATGTACAATGTACATACTATTATATAAGGTTAAGACAAGGGCATTTCTGTGTATTAAAAAAAAACTAATTTTTTATTTGAAATCAAGAATTATTTGTTTACAAACCAAAATGTGTTTAAATTTGTGGGGAGTTAAACAAGGAGTTTTTTTTATAATAGAATTAAAAATATTACTTAATTTAACCCACTTGCCATTAACAGAAGTTGATAATCTATATCTTAATTTCTTCATTGGGTTGGGGAGTTTTGTTTAAGAAAAAAATATTAGCGATTTTTAACAAATTATGCCTTAAAAACCGGTTTTTCCAAAGTATCTATGTTTGAAAGATTTATGGATCATGACCAATTTAAAGAGTGTGCAGCAAAAATGCGTACATTTTTAAAAATCAAATTGCGCGGCTTGTGTTAATAGTAGAAAAATGTTACGTATACCGTTAGAATTGTCATAAACTCTAGTTTTTGAAAATATATGTATCATATTCATGCTATTTGTAGTTTAGAAGCTACGTTAGAATGTGAGAAAGTTTGAAGAATTTTAACACGTAGCTCCTAAAATATACGTAGAACAGGAATATTTCTTAAACACTCAAAACTAGAGTTTATGACGATTCAACGATATGCATAACATTTTTCTATTCTATTATTAACACAAGCCGCGCAATTTGAGTTTTAAAAATTTACGCATTTTTGGACACCCTTTAAATTGGTCATGATTTAAAAATCTTCCAAAAATAGTTACTTTGAAAAAAAACTGGTTTTAAGGCATAATTTGGTAAAAATCACCAAGTATTTTTTTCTTATTCAAAACTCCCCAACCCAATGAAGAAATTAAGATTTAGATTATCAACTTCTGTCAATGGCAAGTGGGTTAAATTAAGAAATATTTTTGTTCTATTAAAAAATACCCTGTAGTTTAATAATGCATAAACATTGCATGATTTATATATTGAACATTTTTGTTACAATTGAATAAATATTTTTTATCCTCTTTCCTTAAGTTGTTTAAACTTTAAATTTAAATCAAAATATGTAGCTTTCGAATATTAAGTTTAACTATGCTGGTATTATTACCTTTTGTTTTCTAATTCTGAACCTCATAATCCACGGCTCGGCAGCCGTAGATTTATTGAATGAGTCAGTCAGTCATGGATTGACAAGAATGTTAATAAAAATTTCGGCTAATGTCGTCTGGCGCTATGCAAAATAAGACTCAAATTATTGATTTACTTGCCGCTGCGTGGTAACTGATTGTTGTTGCGGGTGCCGAGCCCTGATAAGATCTATCTCCACCGCAACCAAAATTGTTACCTTCAGTGCCAAGCCCTGATATAATCTATCTCGACCACAACCTAATATTTTTACCTCCAGTGCCGAGCCCTGATATAATCTATCTCGACCACAACCTAATATTTTTACCTCCAGTGCCGAGCCCTGATATAATCTATCTCCACCACAACCTAATATTTTTACCTCCAGACGCCAGACATTCATTAAGCACCAACTTGCAATAACTTAAACCAACATTTTTTATATTTTCTCTGTTTTTTGGTAATTTGTTTTTTATTGAGCGTAAAACAAAAGGAAATAATACATATCTTACACGAAATGAAATAATAAAAAAAAGACATAACTTATTTATACTTAAAGAATAAAATGGGATCAGAGAAATTTCATTGTCCAATTATGAAGGCCAAATCTTTTTTTATTCTTCTGTCAATATGATCATATTCGACTGGAGTAAAAATTCGTTTAATTTTTTTCTTCGGTTGTTTTATCACGTTGAAAATTAGATAGACTAGGTAACTTTAATTGCTGCTTTTCCACCCTTGTCTTACAAATAAATTTAAAAACGAGAGAGGGCAGTTTTTTTCCCTATGCCTTTCCCTTCGGGGCTGCTAAGTATCAAATATAATATAACATAACCTGGCATATACAGTAATAAACAAACAAACGAAAAACTAACATCTTCATATTTTAATCGTTTAAAAAAATAATGAATTCTGTACTCAAATAGTTGCTTTGAGATAAAACACTAAATTTAATAAGCCGTAACAAAAGCAAAAGCTAAACTTGTACTTTACTTCACCACTAAGGATAAAAAGTAGACTTGTTCAACAAACAAACATTTGCATAGTCATCTCAACCCGAGGATAAGGAAATGTTATAGAAAAAATCGGTGCTTTCCTTCATGATGCTAATCGAGTACTGAAACCCCATTCATTATTTTGCAGGGTTGCGGGGCCTATACCTGCGGTGCCATAAACCTGCGGTTCTACACTGTACCCAATATAACCTAACCTAAGTAATAGAACAAGCACGCTCGTCTATGCTCTTTAAGTGATATTAAATAGTAAGGTTTACAAAAATGACAGAGGACAAATAGATAGACAAAACTCCTTTTATCAGTTAAAACCTACTTTAATCAGAAGTTTAGGCTTGGGTGTGTAAGGCAACCCTTTAAAGTAATTTTCCTAGGGCTTTAATTGCCTCTGTAGAGAATATACGACTAAAATAAAGTTTTATTTTTTTATATCTTACTTAAAGGATATTCTAATATTAGAAAACTTTAGTGAGGTGATTTGTAATCACTTCTATTTTCCAAAGTACTTCTCCCTTCCTGCATCTCTCTAGACTGGTGAATATATTTATATATGTACATATGTTGGAAACAACTTTGAAAACATTAACAAACACCCAGTCATTCTATGTGGAGTAAAGATTATAATAAAAAGTACCAGAACAGCTATAGATTTATTCAGTGGTTTTCCAAGAAGTGCCTAGTCGCGAACAGAAATTGTGTTTGTTTTTGCTTTAGGTTAGGTTTGGTTATTTTGTGTAAATTGTAGCTCAACAAGACTAGGGCTCCCAGTATTTAAGTAAAAGCGAATGCAGAATTCTACATATTAAAGTTAATGATAAAATGGACCCTAGACTAGCGCCATTTAAAGGAAAGTCATAAAAATGTCATGGCCAAGAAAGGCAGGGCTGTTAAATGTAAAGATCATTATTTAATTAAACTGTGTATATTTGTTTAATAGATCCAAAGATCGAGATTTTACCAAGTTGGAACTGTCCGGCGCTTACTCACAAATTGCAGGTATAAATTCATCCCATATCTTGCGGTTGCTTTAAAAAAATTAAACTATTAAAATTTTCTTGGCCATTATAATAAAAAATCTTTGAAGTCAATTTCTCAAAATCAATAGACTACTAAATTACTTTATTCTTCAATTAATGCATTTTTGACTTTAACGAAGTATTTAGTGAATTTCTATTAATTTGAACATATATTTTATGGTCTTCTTTACGCAAAGTAAAGACATTAAAAAAAATAATTCAAGAAAATATCATGATAAATTCCTTTTCATGTTTTGTACTAAATTTCAAAAAGACATGTATAAACATATTAATTTTAATTTTTTTATCAAACATGAAAAAGATGAAATCTTAATTTGGAATTAAACTTTTAAAAGTTTTTTCAGTCAACTTTTATAACCATTTAAATTTTAATGAAATATTTGTATTTCTTTCTGAATAAAATATGTTCCAATTATTTTTGAAAAAAACTCAATAATTTAATTTAAATATTATCTATTCTTTCTAAAATACAAATATCAATTTAATACAAAATAAGAAAGGTCTAAAATGTACAAAAATTACAAAATATCGTTTTTTGCTTTGCTATGCTAAGACTAAGGATTGTTCGTTTGTCCTTCAGCCTACACAACTTTTAGGATGTAAGAATAATTTACATAAACATTCCCATATAAACGACCCCTCAAATAGGGGATGTAAATATTCATTTATTTCCCCGGTATCTCATTTATATCCCTGGTATCATTTTTAGAAGATTTAAAATTTTTTTTGGAAGATTTTAGAATTTTTATAAATTACTAAAAGAAAGAAAAATGATACCAGAGAAATAAATGAAATTTAAAAACCAAAATTAAACCACATTTTAGCATAAAAATGAGTTTTTGTTTACATGAGAATGATATTCCTATCCAGTTTTTTGTTTAGGAATGAATATTTTTTTTATCCGAGGGAATGAATGATGGACCGATAGGTCATCATTTATTCAATCATTCCTTGGTGTTTGATTGTCTGAGAAAAGGATAAAAGCATTAATTCCCTATTTTGTTGTTGTTATGCAACTTATGATCATAACTAATCTAATTTAATTTAGAAGAATCTGAATCTTTATTGGATGATGGTTCTAGAAACATTTCTGAAGAGGTATGCTTTAGATTTTGTATCGGAACTTTATACAAGATTGACGTATTGGTCTATGGTTCTTAATGCTACTTAATATGTTTACGATTTATACAGTTAGATTATGGGGAATATCTTGGCCCATGAACAGGCACTAATCAATTAATGAATAGATGAGACTTTCAGCCTTCCATATAGCTGGTTGTCTATCAGACGCAAGGCTTCGTAATCGTGCACTTCATGGGTAACATTTTTGTTATAGGTACACCATATTAAGACCTTGAACTGTGTCACGTCTTCTATTGGTTATCTAGGTTAACCCGACCCTACATATAATTGTACACTTCCGCAGGTTTACTGATATGAACCTAATTGTTCTTGTTTTTGTAGACGTGTGATGAGGAGTCAATACACGATTTAGATGATGGCGATATGGCTGGATCCAGTCTTGACAATCATAATAATATAGGTAATAATAATCTTGATTTCATGATTATGTTAAGAGCTCTATCTTGATTACATGATTGTGTCAGGTGTTATTTTTAAGGTCTGCTACCTAGTTCTTTAATTTTTTAATGAAGAAGAGTTACTGATTGCTTTTAAAATAAAAAATTACTGATTTTCATGTTCTATAGGGAGGAGGAAAGCAAGGCACTTTTTGAGCGGATCCCAACCCGACATCCGCCTGGGTACGCATGGACTGAACCTGAGCCAGCATGACATCAGAATACCTGGATTTACATCCCAACCTGGCACTCCTAAAGTTAGGTCGAAGGTTAGTTACATGAAGATGCACATGTTTTTTTTTAAATAAAAGAAAAGCAAGTCTAGGAATAGTTTTATGCTATTTTGTTTTCCCTACCCCTTTTTATGCAGAGTTCCTATATTCCAGGGGATCTAAAGTATACCAATCTTGGGTGTTAAGTGGTCTTTAGAAAGCTATTGGCATAACAAAGAAAAGACTCTGAAGCACTTAGGGTATAACTCTCACCCAGCTCCCACCAGAAGTGCAAAAGTAACTCGATACGAGAAAGTCTGTCAACTTGAAAGGATATGCACTGTAAATATCAAATTTAAAAAAAGAGTTTGATGATTTATGTACTATTAATCTACTAAAAGAAAACCATTGTTTTTTTTGTTTTTTTTATTGTCCTTAAATATTTGAATTGAAAGTAAAAGTTGGTTTTCTTGTAAACACGGTAATCACTGTACTTTGATTGTTTACCTTTAACAAGTAATTTATCAAGGTTGATCTGAATGATAACAACGACGAAGATTACACTGAGTCACGACACCACCGCAGTGATGATCTTCTGGTGAATGGAGGAAGATCCGACCTGGAACCGGTTACCCCGCAACTCAAAGGAACACCGCACAGCAAATGCTCAGAGAAAAGTAGAAACAAGTAAAAACATATAATAACTAAATATCTGCTCAATCTTAAATCCGCTGGTCCAAGGATGATCACCTAAAGATCATAATTGAAAAATTGTGAAAATAAAAATATATTCCTACATAAATTTCAGTGAGGGAGGGGACATTAAAGTTTCCGAAATTTTTTTTTAATTGTACAATATTTCCACAAATGATTTTAATCTAGACAATGTAAAATTTATTGATGTAAATTTCGTAAATCAAGTAATCGTGCTTTGCCTTATTCCTTAAATCAATTATAAATTTAGATTTCAGTTATTCTATATAACGGATATTTTATATTAAGATTATCAATAGTATCCGCCTCACCTGCCGAGGAGCCCCAAGATCATAGTTTCAGCCTGCGGGACTCCTCAATGCAAAACGAGATGTTGTCCAGGGCAAAGTATATTGTTGACAGGGCTGTCAAGAATAGAAAGGTTAGTTTATTGAAAGCTATGAAGCAGCTTATAGTGCCTAATAAAAAATGACGTTATACAATACAAATGACCAATGATAGGCCAATATATATTTATATTGACTAATGGTAAAAGCATATTAATCTTCATTGGTCATTTCTATTGTATGACATCATTTTGTATTAGGCACTATAAGCTGCTTCAAAGCTATTATTTACATACCTTTGATATTTTGTATCTATGCCAGTTGTAATGTTAGATACCTATATAAAACGTTCACGTTTTATGCTAAACTTACGCAAAAATTACGCAAAAAAAGAATAATGGTTTTTATACATTTGAGTTGAAAAATAAAGAGCATTTTGGATAGGCTTTTTTGGTAAAAAAGGTTCTTTAAAACAAAATTTGAATTGTGGTAAAGTTCCCCGGGCCCAACATACAGCTAATAAAAAAAATAAAACCTTGTCGGGATATGTAAGAAGCTTCATTGTAAAGGAAAAGTAAATCTATCCAGTGATTAGCGAGATTTTTTTTTTATATACAAACAGAAAGTCAGACATGTTACCACTTTTAATGCCTTTTTTATTCTTAAATTAAAATTAAAAATGTGTTTAATACCTTATATCTTTTCCACCATTTTGATTTATTGTTTATAATTAAGGTTTTCATGATGCAAGGAAATGATGGCAGAATACGGAGAATTCTTAAACGCCGAGGTTGGATAGAAAAACCACACAATCCGAACAGGTAAATAATTTTCAAGCTTTTCATTCCTTCAAGTTTTTGTATTTCTAATTTTTGTAACAAAGCTGCTCTATAAGCTGTAATTGCTTTATGTTCAGTCAATTTTCAATCATACACTAGGTAAATAAAATGATGTCTTATGTACAATTATTAAGTGGTTAAGACTAGACTACACAGTTCTTAGGTTTCCTGGTATCTGTCAGGGTAACTGGAATATAATTATGTATACAGATAGGAGTATCAGAATGTTGTTAAGTCTAACTTTATGTTTCCTGGTATTTAATATTTACGGTAATCATTTTTAAAGCTTACTTTGTGAAGTATAAATCAAAATACTTTAAAATCACAAAACCTTGTTGTTAACATGATTAAAAATGAATAATTAATGTTTAGTAAATCTTTCAAAAGTTGGAAAGTATAGAATATGTCATTTGAACTTTAGTACCTTGTTTGTGTTGTTTTGTTATGAAATTTCACCAAAATTTTAATTATTATT
Source organism: Acartia tonsa (assembly GCA_900241095.1). Lineage (NCBI taxonomy): Eukaryota > Metazoa > Arthropoda > Copepoda > Calanoida > Acartiidae > Acartia > Acartia tonsa. Next base: position 964 of record LS049329.1, on the reverse strand, counting down.
TAATTTTTTTTTTCTCAAAAATTGTATGTTTACCTAGTATACTATACAATATACACAGTTGTATTAAAATGACAGTAGGGTTTTTTTGACATTTAAGTAATTTGACACATATTTAAAGATAGTTGATAATGTTAGTACGAGCCCCATGAGGCTAGAGTTCCGTTTAAGGATGCAGAATTTATTATTAGAATTTTTTATTTTGACAAAAACTTGTTGTGACCCTACCTCTACTTGAATTCAACAGTGTACACTGTACAGTGTACAACCCAAGGGATCTAAAGGGATAAGACTATGACTGATAAAAATTATGTAAATTACCAATGATGATACAAAAATTACCCCTTCTGTAAATTACAATTAGTAATTGAAACATTTGGACACTCAACTTGATGAATCAACCAATCAAAATTTAATTAAAGTCCCCAAAGTTGTTAAGCCAACGAAGAAGAAAACTTAAATATAAAACTTTGGGGACTAGTGTGATAAACAGCCCATTGTCCACTCCCTCCCTTGTCCAACCCAGCATTGTAAAGTTGTTGTAAATATTCAGGGGGAACCACAGAATTCACAGAAAGGATGAAAACTCAAACCTTGATCTAGGAAAATAATTCATAAACTTAGTAAAAACTTTTAAGAAGCTAAATTACGGCTGACTTGCATAATATTTTTTTTATGGCAGGGATAAGGACATGGGAGATAAAGTTTTATTTATGATATGTTACTATGTATTATGTAATAAATAGAATACAGTCTAATTTAATTTTTCGTTGCAATGTTCATAATTTTTTACTTTTATTTAGAGAAATTGAAATTTTTACTTAAACCGGTTTTTTTTTTTCATTTTTCACTTATCCTTGCGTGTAGTAAAGCAAAAGTAATGTCCTAATTGTTTCGGAACGCAATGCCTAGCCGTTCTCGAAATCTTATCTCCAAGCCCTCCGAATGACCAACATAGTGAAGTTTA
>LS049325.1:4667-15189 GCA_900241095.1 Acartia tonsa | reverse complement strand
CCAATGTCCCATCCCTCCCTTGAGTTAATGTGTTAGTGTTAGAATTGCAGTTATTATATACCAATGGTTTGTCAATAAGTTCATTAGTCATGCTATCCACATAAGTTATACACTTTAATATGAAGATTCTAATGATGTAAAATTATAATTGCCAGCTTAAAATTTCTGCGCATGTTATGGGTATAAATTTCCTTGTTGGTATGTGTTTGTGTGTGCGTGTTGGTGTTTGTTTGTGTGTGTGTGTATGTGTGTGTGCGTATGTATTTTGTTTGTTCTGTTTGTTTAAGTTTTAAATGATGGTTTCTTTTCATGTACAAATTCTCTTCGTGTTGCATAAAAAAATCTGCAGAGCTTTTAATTCAATAGTAATATTTAGAAAACTTTTTCCTTATGTAAACCCTCATAAAAATCCAGGGTTGGTTTTTTTTACCCATCTTGGGGAAGGGTATGTCTATTGAGGAGAATTTATATAACACCCGCCCACCAATTCTTTTTTAAATTTTCTAAATTCAAATCTAAGGATTACCCTCACTAAGAACGTTCAAGTTTTTTAATTTTTGGAGGCGTAAAAAAAGGCGTTACCCCTTCTGAAATTTTAGTGGAATGATTTGTAAAATTTAAGAGCCCAAAATCAAGGAACCTTCATTTTTATGGGTGTTTCCACTTTACCTTACCCCCCATTCTTTGACGTTTTTGACTCTCGCCCCTTTCCTATGCCGCTTGTATATTAGCACTATAATATACTTTAATAAAACAATCTTGACCCAAATATCCTAATCATAGAAAATCCATGACTAAAAGTGTAATTGAAGGTAGGATTGATCAGTATCTCTTACATGGAAAGTGATATATTTGGAGAAAATTTGGAGGTTACCCTCGAATCACATATGGACCACAAATAAATTGAAAAAAAATACTTTAATGCTCATACAAGAACAGATTGTTTTTAAGTAAGGTGTAAGAGCGTGTATAATGTATAATCAACAAGCAAAATTAATCTAAAATAAATTTGTGGGGCAGATGGAAAGGACCTCAATTTTAATATGTGTTGCCTCCCAACGAAAGCTGAAAATACGTACAGATTTTGTGATTTGTTCCGAATTACATTCGTTTTTGGTATAAGCTGGGTTAAAAGAGTCCCGAATGTATTATTAATTGTATAGAATCATTTATTTTTTCATAATATAAGAAATAAAATACAATACAATGTTTTTCATACAAACTATCTGTGTCCAAGACCGTAGCCATGTCTGTTTAGAATATTTATTAGGATAAACTAAGCACAACTAAATTAAGGAGGATAACATTAACCAACAAAAACAAGAACAAAACATCCAGGACTAGCAGAAATAAAAAGAAACTAAACATATTTAAAAAGGACGTCCAAGCTTTTTTTTGGGGGGTGGGTCTCTAAAAAATATTTTGGTGTGCCTGTGGAACCCTCCAAAATTTGTTGGGTTTCCTTTTCTCACTTCTCCTTTCATCCCTTCCTTTTAGATGTATTTTTATGACGTCACACATGACACTTTTCAGCACTTTAAAGAATCTTACTAACTAACTAACATTGGTGAAATGATAATTGTAATTTCTACTTAGCCTTATAGAACACACAAGCGCGGGTTTATAAATTTACCATAAACAGCGCATGCTATTTTATGTCTGTTTAGCACAGCTTGAAACAATTCAAATATTCTTCTTTGCTTATAGTGAATATCAAATTACACATTATTTAATTGGTCAGCGGTTTTATGACTAGGACAATAATGGTTTTGTGTCCATCTATGTGTTTGTCTTATAATAATATTTATATGTTATTAGTTATTTATCGCATCGTATTATAGACAGCTTTCTTCGGACATTAAAATGGAAAATTATAGGATTAAAATCAGTTTTGTTAGCCCCGAGACGGCGAAGGCCCAGGATAACACAAATGGTTTTAATTTTATGACTTTTTTGTATGGCTGAGAAGCAGTTCTAATCCAATGGATATCAATCGGATTCGAATGCTCTTTTTAACGTCTTTGCTTAAAAAGATTTATATATAAGACACCTGGATTGGTAGAGTTTTACTTAAAAGCAAAGATTTTCTACAATATTTACTTGTTAATCTGTTTATGAGTAGTATCAATTTTATAATTACTGGGCCTAAATGTCCAAATATTCAAAATTCGCTTTAATAAAGCTACATAATATTCAAAAGAAAATACAATTTATTAGTTTTTATGGCAACAAGTAAATTCAAAAAATAATATTTAATGTTGCTTTGTATGGGATGTTTAATTACATGGATCTAATGGGATAAGACAATGCCCGATAAATTGATGTAAATACACAAAATTACCCCTTCTGTAGATTACAATTAGCGGTTAAAACGTTTGAACTCTTAACTTAATTAACCAACCCATTAATATTCGTTAAAAATTCCTAAAGTTGTTAAGCCAACGAATTAGAAAACGTTAACTTTGGGAACTTGTGTGATAAACAGGACAATGTCCCCTCCCTCCCTGCTAATACTTGTAAATAAACTGACCTTTAGCCAGAAGAAGTTCAACAGTTTCCGGAGACTGTGCTAGGGCGGCTAGGTGCAGCGGGCTCTGGCCCCGCGCATTCTTCACATGCGGGTCAGCTCCGTGGGTGAGGAGGAGCGCAGCGCACTCTAGGTTTGCCTCCTGTGCTGCTAGCTGCAGGGCTGACATCCTCATACTGCCCAGCAGCATCTCTGTTCCTATAAACAATAAATTATCCTGTTATATAAGTATCAAGTTTTTTTTTGTTGAGCCGATTGAATTCTCCATTTAAAGGAAGCTTCACATAGATACCTGGATGGTTTTTGGCTATTTTTCTGCCCTTTCCTACCCCCTTGAATACAGAGCCCCTAAATGCTAGGGGGAGCATTCGCTAGTAAAAAATCAATCATAAGTAAACAAGGAGAAGTGTATCCCAAACAGTCATCAGTCCGTAAGAATAGGTTTATTAAGAACGTCTCTAAGTAGCCTTTAACATATTCTGTGTGACAGACGTACGGACAGTCTTAATTATAGAAAAACTGCAAATAATCTTTAATTATGTTACAAAAATAATATTATTTTCTAGAATGTTTTAGCAAATTTATCTGATAATAAACCTGCGATAATTTTCAAACAACCATGCAGCAAGACATAGCTTGTACTGACGATTAGAGAATAGTTATTTCTCGCATCGTATTATAAACAGATATCTGTGGATATGAAATGTACAATTATAAGATTAAAACCAGTTTTATTAGCCCCGAGATGCCGAAGGCACGGGCTAAAAAAAAACTGGTTTTAATTTTATGATTAAACATTTTTATATTCGTAGAAAACTGGACATAATACGATGCTAGACATAATTTTTCAGTATAGCTAAGAACCGTTTCTAATCCACCGGATATTAATCGGTTTCGAAACTGTTACCTGCGCCATGTTCCAATAAGGTTCTGACACAATCTGAATATCCCATACTTGCGGCTATGTGTAGAGGAGTTTCGCTTAAATATAAAGATTAGGATTAGCACTTTTTACTTGTTTTAATTCAAATTGCTAATTAACAAAGCAATATTTCGTGGCGGATTTTTATTTTATTTTAGGTTTAAAAAAATCATGTATGATGTATGTACGAATATTGAAATAAACATCATAGAATTAAAACCAGTTTTGTTAACCCGGCCCATCGGGGTTTGAATCTTATATTTTTCATTTCAATAACCGCGGAAATCTGTCTACAATACGATACAACAAATAACTATTAATATAGAGGATAAAATTCTAAGAACCAAAACAAATTTGTTGTTTGGATGCTTTAAATTTCGTGGAATGTAATCTGCTCTTTGTAAAAATAATTTTTTTAGACGCATTAGAAATAAGCATATTTTATAATGTGCATATCTTATTGTACTTGTTTTATAATTACTTTGCTTTCAACTATCATAAATATACGTTACAAACAATGGAAGTTCGACGTATGCACCTTAATTGTAAGAAGGCTCGTTTTTTAACCATGGAGGGAGGGGCATTTGGCTATTTATTACACTAGTCCCCAAAGTTTTTAGTGATGTTTTCTGATTCGTTAGCTTAGAGACTTTGGATACTTTAAGTGAATTTTAATTGGTTGGTTCCTTCAGTTAAGTGTCCAAACATTTCAACCACTAATTGTAATCGACAAACGTGGTTATTTTGGAGATGTACATCAATTTAAAGGCCTATGTCTTATCCCTTTAGATTCTTGGTTTTAACAAAATATAGAATCATAAATCTAGGGGATGTGACAAAAGGTTTGAGATACAACATGAGTTATTGCACTTTACAATAAGTTAGTTGTTAGGCTTTCCACGAAAACCATTTATATATTCGTTTTATCTTACTATAATATTAATCACTAGCGGCTACGCCCCTAGAGACCTCTAGTGGCATTTAAATATTTTTTTTATTTTAAATATCTAATTTGAGAAATTATTTGTCTATGTTGCGATCAGCTGTTAAATTTATGTCTCTACGCAGCGCCACTACGCTAACGACACTATGCGGCGGGAATATTTCAATTTTTCTCGATTTTATTGTGATTTCTCTTGGGAGGGTGGTGGTACCCTCCTTCGAAATAGTTATTAACCTTCCCGGGACCTATGAGAAGCTACCCTGTTAAGGAGAACCCGATCAGTTAAGCGGTTAGCGAGATCCTTCGGTACAAACACACAGACAGACAGACATCCTGTTACTTTAGTATAAGGATGGTCAAATTATGTAACAACCTTTAGACATTTTAATCTATAACTAGAACAATATTTTAAATTTTTATAAATTAATGTTTCAGTTTAACAGAAAATGGGCAACAAATTTTTTTTTTTTTAATCGCCTTGTTATGCTTATTTCATTACAAGAAAGGGAACGGATACAGAATATACGTGGATACTATAACAAAGGAAAAATTGTCATCAATTTAGCATGCTAACATGGACGTCACTTTTTGGTCAGTTCATTCATGCAGTAGGAGACTAGGAGGGGAGGGGATTGAGTAATTAAAATCGCAAAAACAAACAAAAATTTTGATTAATATTGAATTATTTTTGAATACATATTTTTTTGGCAGAATATGATTAAATTAATTACAATTTTTAGATTTGAAAATAAGCCTAAATTCTTACTACTGGTAAGATAGAGTGGGTATATTTTGTGGATGTATAAATCATCATCTCAACAATTGTCTTTGATTTCCTTTATAACTCATAACAACTCATGATAAAATATCTCTTCTTTATCCAGAGATCTGAAGGGATAAGACAATGGCCGATTAATTGATACACAAAATTACCCCTTCTGCAGATTAAAATTATTGGTTTGTACGTTTGAACACTCAACTTAATTTTCCAACCAATCAAACTTACTATAGTCCCCAAATTTTTTAAGTCTACGAATGAGAAAACGTTATTATAAAACTTTAGGGACTAGTGTAATAAACAGCATATTGTCCCCTCTCCCTCTGTTAAAATACGATGCAAATACAAATTTTAATAGTATTTTTTGTCCACAGCCCTGTGTTGATTTACTTTTTTCTGATTCTCTTCATATATTGTACCTTCGGGCCTTGGAATCAATAGTCCAAAAATTAGATTAATAGGATAATTACACCAGAAAAGTTAGAAATGGGTATGTTTTAAATGGACGTACGTAAACGGACTTTCTGATAATAATTATAAAGTTGCTACGCTTTCTAATTAGTACCTAAGAGTTACAAGAATCACTGTGAAAAGTTTAAAATTTAATATACAGACAGACAAACATAATTAAAGAAAATTTAACAAGCCAAAATAAACGTGGACATAAATATCACACAAAGCGACCAACATGGATGTTTTATGCATATGCTCCAAGTTAGAATATAGATAGAATTGTTGACAAGTTTCAGCCTTCTATCTTTTATAGGAGCCGAAAATATCACTTTTCCCCAAAAACGTTTTAGGCGTACGGACTGACGGACATTTCGAGTTATATTAGCTTCGCGAGTATAGTCCCTTTCGTGGCAACGAACCTTAAGAGACGATTCTTCTTATTTTTCACAGTAGCTTTTCTCATATTTCTAGCCCCTTCGGGGCCAATTACTTAACCCTGTGGGGCAATCACCTAACTTAATATAACCTAACATAACCTAAAATAACCTATAAAAAGCTATTTTAAAAAATACGAGGCATCGCTTCTAAAAGGGAGTTGCCACGAAAGGGACTTTTCCAAGCTTCGCTACTAAACAGCCCAACAATAAATATAGGACAGAAATGGCACTTACCTGAATAGGAGAACACTGTTGGGTTCAGCTCCCTGGCCAAGCAAATGTTTCAGATTATTGACAGCATTACTGTTGGTTGCACAGTGAACTGCTGATATCCCAAGATCATGAACACCCTATGGATATTTTAGTGATTAGAAATGATAATCGGGGCCAACAAAACTGGTATTAATTTCTTGATTTTTATTTCAATATTCGCGTAAATTGTCTATAATACCAACGATACATGAATTTTTTGTGTTGTTATAATCCTGCGGATATTAATATGCGGATATTACTGGAAAAATGCTTACCAGATTGATGTCAGCCCCGTGGCTAAAGAGAACAGGAAGGGAGTTGGAATTTTCTCTAGAGCTGCGCAGAACAACGGATTATAACCGGTTCTAATCCAGCGGACATTAATCGGATTCAAAGCCATACTGAAATAATTCTTACCAGATTGATGTCAGCCCCGTTGCTAAGGAGGACAGGAAGGCACTTTGAATTCTCCCTGGAAGCTGCGCAGAACAACGGATTATAACCGGTTCTAATCCAGCGGATATTAATCGGATTCCAAGCCATACTGGAAAAATACTTACCAGATTGATGTCAGCTCCGTGGCTAAGGAGAACAGGAAGGCACTTGGAATTTTCCCTGGAAGCTGCACAAAACAATGGGGTGGCTCGTTTCCCATCTGACCAGGCATTCACGTCCCCCTGACAAACAAACAATTAATTCAAATGCATTATAATTCACTTTGTCCGTCTTTAGCGCTATTAGAGGAAATAAGATTTTCCCAGCTGCTATTTAAGAAAGACGGCTGAATTTTTTGTGGATGAAGATTCCCCATATCATTGAGCATCCAGTACGTAATTTAATTTGTCCGTCGGTCTGTCAGTTATGCTACAAAATAGAAATATTGAAAAATGAAATTACGCGAGAAAGATTTGTGATTTTTCCTCCAATAAATCAGTTTTTTGAATTTAACAAATGCTCTTTAAATCTCCTTGTCCGTATTCCCATTAATTATGTTATTGTGCTTCGCTACTTATGGATGTTGTTATCCCTTTTTATCAATGCAATGGAAAATATTAATGGCCCTATTTAATTCTAAAATCTATAAAAAAGAGAAACATTTTTGTGTTGAGGTTTATGCATATTTAGGAAAGCCTCTTTGTGTACTTAAAAACTAATTTTGAAATGAAAATTGTTCTCTAATATACATAATGTACTAACTCTACATCAAAGAAATGTTTTAAATTAACTTTTGTTTTACTTTCACCAAAACAAAGAAAATTTTAAGTTGTAAATCTACTCTTGAATAAATACGTATATTTCTTAAGGTTTTAGAAGATTTTTTCCCTTTTTTCATCATTAATAGTTTTTTACATTAGTTTGTTTTACAATAACAGAATTTAAAAAAAAAAATGTTCTAAATAAAAAATTCACAGTTTTACAATCCAGCTTTGATAAAATACTGAGAGTATTAAATATTCATATTCCCTTTACCTATTCTTGGATCCCTCTAAACGATGATATGATATTTGTTTTTTGGCATTTAACTTTTTTTCCCTAAAAATCCGAAGGGTGAGAAGGTGTGAAATTTTGAGGCTACAGTACACCCACTCAGGGGTCTAAAGGGATAAGATAATGGACGAAAAATTGATGTACATCCCCAATGATGATGCATAAAATTACCACTTCTGCAGATTAAAAATAGTGGTTGAAACGTTTGAATTATCAACTTAATAAACCAACCAATCGAATTTCATTAAAAGTCTCCAAAGTTGTAATGCCAAAGAATAAAAAAAACGTTAATATAAAACTTTGGGGACTAATGCAATAAACAACCCAGTGTTCACTATCTCTCTCTGAAACGCTCTAGAGATAAGTTCAGGATAAATCTTTCAAATCTTTATGTTTTTCTTTTATCTAAATAACATTTACCTACGTAATTGGGAAGCTCATAATAAAATATTTTGGTGTTTATATTTACATTTTTAATTTTAAGATTTTTAAAATTGATGAAGTATGATTATTGTCTGTGACCTATGAAACTTTTAGGCTATTTCTTTAGAGGGATCGATAGATAAAAAAGTCTCTGGTAATCATTTACCTGAAAAATGTTGGAAAAATAGACAAACAACCCCACGAAAAAAGTTATAAATCTTTTGTCGTTCATAACAAATGGTGAACCTTGAACTGAAAAATAAGTTGGACCAGAGTAGCATTGTCTCGCATGGCCGCCAGATGGATACAAGTTCTTACCGTGAACTGTATAAGAAGTTGGATCAGATTAGCATTGTCCCGAAAGGCCGCTAGATGGAGACATGTTCTTATCTGGAACTGTATAGGAAAAGGACCAGCGTAGCATTGTCCCGCATGGCCGCCAATTGGAGACATGTCTTACCTGGAACTGTATAAGAAGTTGGACCAGAGTAGCATTGTCCCGCATGGCCGCCAGATGGAGACATGTGTTACCTGGAACTGTATAAGAAGTTGGACCAGAGTAGCATTGTCCCGCATGGCCGCCAGATGGAGACATGTTCTTACCTGGAACTGTATAAGAAGTTGGACCAGAGTAGCATTGTCCCGCATGGCCGCCAGATGGAGACATGTTCTACCATCAAGGTCACGACTGTTGGCATCTACTCCTTTCTAAAACAGAAGGTATAGTTATTAGACTATTCAAAGAATTTCTAGACCCAAAAAAGAAATACAGAAAATAAATAATTTTAATTTATCATTCTACTATATTGAGTTTAATAAAAATTGTTTTGCTCTTGTTTACAAGATATAAATATCATATTACTCCAAGTTTCAAGTATCATATTACCTGTAAAAGGAATTTAACAACTTGTTCTTTCTGTTGCCAGACTGCCACAAGCAAAATGGGCCCAAGATTTGAGTCAGGTTTCATTAGATCTAAACATTTTGTAAATAAAAAGAAAACAAGGACGAAAACTTTCAATAGAAGTGCAAGTTTTGAGATCTATTAAATAACTATATTCATGAAATGTATGGAGACAGCGCAAAATGGCAACAAATAAATGACGCCATACAATAAAGTTGTCCAATGAGAGGCCAGTATGCAATGTAATTGACCAATGGTAAAATATATACTGCCTTTCATTGGTTATTTTATTGTATGAAGTCATTTTTTTGGTGCCATTTTGCGCTGTCTCAAATGTATGCCATTAAAGTAATCCAATAAACCAATTATTGGTGGTATAAAAAATTATTTAGCCTTTTAACCTGTAATTGCTTGTATAATATTTATCTCTTCTTCCATATCCATAATACTAAGGACATCTTCCTTCTGGTATGTCTGGTAACATAGACTTCTAAATATCATAAAAAAGATTTAAATATAGAGGATCCTCGCTCATAAGATATTGTTTCATCGTCTTAAGAATCATAAAATCAAAAAATCAAAAATGGGTAATTATATAATATAAATTTATTTTCTCACAGAAGTTAACAACCAACGTACTTCTAAGTGGACATACGGACTTTGATATAGATACTATGCATTTTTAATTGTACCCAACTGTTTATAGAGATGCTTCGCTTAAAATATCTCTATCCTATAAATAATTATTCTAAATATCAGACGAATAGGACAATTATATCATACAATTTTTTAAAATTAGATGTACGGAAATTCTGGTGACGATTGTAGAATTGCTACACTTATTAAATTGTACCTAACAACTACAGGAATCACTATGCCAAGTTTAAAATCGATAGGGCAAGTCTAGAATGCATTAATAAACGATATAAGCTATCTATTACGAACGGTCCGATCATAATTTTAGAAAAGCTTCGCGTAAAAAAAAAACATTTATGTGATAATTGATTACGGGACATGATAATTAATTTAATAGAAAATTGAATATCTTATAAGCTGCACAGCAGTAAGGAAAAAGATACAGACCCAATACAGACTTCTTTTCATAATGACAGATTTTTTTACTGGCTTTTTTCGGCTCGAAGAGGGAGAGCGTTAAAGAGAAAATATCATTCAGTCGAGTTACATTAAAAGCGTTAATAATTATTTCTCGCATCGTATTATAAACAGCTTTCCGTGGATATAGAATGTACAATTATTAGATTAAAACCTGTTTTTTAGCCCCGAGGTGCCAAAGAAAATGGTTTTAATCTTATTATAGTACATTTTTATATTCATAGAAAGCTGGATATAATACGATGCTAGACATAGTTTTTTCGTATGAATGAGAACCGGTTC
>LS049308.1:0-17709 GCA_900241095.1 Acartia tonsa | reverse complement strand
CCCCCCCCCCCCCCCCCCCCCCCCCCCCCCCCCCCCCCCCCCCCCCCCCCCCCCCCCCCCCCCCCCCCCAAAATTTTCAAAATTGAAAAAAATCCTAAGAGTATAATACCCCTTTTTTTCAGAAAGAAATATTTTTTACAGTGTAATGTAAACAAATGATATTGATATTCATAAATGTTTATTTTCTATCTTAGAAAACTACGTCCATTTTCAGGATGGTATGAAAGATATAGAATTTTATTATTTTATGTACATTTTTTTGTAAATAAGTATTGTTTTTTTCCGAAATAAGTTTGCATTTAATTCATCTCTGATTTGAAATTATTCAGATATCAAAATAAAATAACATTTCTTTTTTTACATATATTCATCCTATTATATAAAGTAGTAAGCGTTTTTTGTCTATTGAAGGATCTCGCAAACCGCTACACCGATATGGTTCTACTTTAAAATGAAGATTCTTATATGTTCAGGGAAGGTTTTTAACTATTTTGGGAGAGGGTATCTTCACCCTCCTAATAAAAAATTAACCCCCCACATTAATTGTCCCCAGAGGCTTCTAGGGGCGTAGCCGCTAGTAATATTAAAAGAAAGATGATATTAGACTGTAAATGATTTTGGTATCAATGTCTTTAGACAAGTTTTCTCGTTTATTGACTTCAAAACTTTGGGTAATTTTACTGAATCTTGACTGGTAGGTTTATAATAATATATCTAAACTTTTGGGCATAGTCCCTTTCGTGACATCGCACCTTATGGGGTGATTTTTCGTATTTTTCACAGTAGATTTTCTCCTATTTCTAGGGGGCTCTAACCCTGTGGGGCCAATTACCTAACCCTGTGGGGCAATCACCTAACCCCATATAACCTAACCTAATCTAAATTAACCTATAAAAAGCCATTTTAAAAATAGGACAAATCGCCCCTTAAGGTGCGATGTCACGAAAGGGACTATTCCCAAACTTTAACTAATATTTTCAAGGATGTTCCTCAATTTACGTCCATTTTCTAATCCCTGAAGATGACAAAGCCCAAATTGTGTCAAAAATCATCCATGTGACGTTATAAAAATGAGGGATTATCCATATCTTTTTAGGGTTTTTCTTTTTCTCTCTCATTTTTATGACGTCACATGGATCATTTTTGACCCAATTTGGGCTTTGTCCTTAAGATCCTTGATGTAACTGAAAATAAAATGTATAAATGCATGCCACAATCCTATTATTAAAATGTTGTGCTAGCATTTGATCTTAAGATTTAAATGGAGTTGTTATCCTTGAGGGTAGGTGTAAAGTAGAGTTATTCAAATAATCAAAAAGGATGACAATATCTACAAAAGTGAAGCTTTGAAACGGTAGAACAAACTAACATTATCACTTGCAGAGTGTCAAAACTGAATAATCAGAATATGAATTTAAAAAATCGAAACAAAATTGTTAGTAAATTTGTTGAAAACTGCTTAAATACAAGATACTGTTTAAGGACATTCTTACATTTTTAGGACTTAATTATATAGTAGCTTCGCTTATAACATTTTCCTTTTTATCCTAGTAATCAGTATTCCAAAAATCAGATAAATGGGAGGAATACATCACATAAAAATTTATGTTGAAAAAGTAAAAAAAAAACATGTTTAAAATGGACATGCGGACATTCTTGTAACGATTGTAGAGTTGCTACGCTTTCTGAACAGTACCTTACTACCACAGGAATCACCATACATAGTTTGAAATCGATAGGACAATTCTTACCTGTCTAAGCTATCCGTTCCAGACGGACGGACGGACGGACCGACCCTTCGTTTCTAAAAATATAACTTATTGACAGCCAGTTTGTATTATAAGGGGTGTTTGTATAAATAAATCTAGATAAATATAATTACATATATTCAATACAATTATACAGCTCAAGTCTTCCTTAACACTGCTCCTGGTTGGAAACAAGATATTTTGCAAATGAGAAATAATTTGTTGTTTATTCCTTAGGTAAGGTTAGGTTATATTGGGTAAATTGATATAATATTATATGGATGGTGCAACAGATTTCCATTAACTCTGATGCTGGCTAAAAAAAAGATACCCCCAATCCAATCCTTTACCCCATCCCCTCCACTCCTACAAGATGAACGACAAATTTTCCCCGAATATCCTATATCTATTATTGAGTCTGGATAGCTTAGCACGGTTAGGGCCACCTATAGGGTTCCTTTTCAAATTATTTTTTAAAAAGGGAGGTGGATTCAGTGCTCAATAGACACTGTGAGAGAAAGCACCCAAATGTCTCTTTTAGAAGTTATCACCCAACTAATTAATAATGGTATATTTTATTCGAAAGTTTATTGATCGATGATAAATGCATTTCCAGTATGGCTTCGAAACCGATCAATGTCCGCTGGATTAGAACCGATTCTCAGCCATACTGAAAAATCATGTATAGCATTGTATTACAGACAATTATTCACGATTACTAAAATAACGTTTCTAACAAAACTGGTTTAACCCTATATTATTTCATTTTGATATCAACGAAAAGATGTCTATGATACGATGCGATTAATAACTATTAATAACAATTTGAAATTGAAAAAAGGAGAATGTCAAAATAATATATTTTTCTTATAAATTATTTTTGATAAAATATCCTAAATGCAATTAAAGGAAAACGTGCTATATAATATTTATCTGGATAATACCAATATATGTGCTAAAAATATTGATTAACACAAGGATGACACCATCCATACAGCAACAAAGTACAAAAGAATAATAAATTGACAAAGGGGGAAAAAAGAAAGAGAGAGGACCGACGAACAAAGTAAATTGTATAATGGTTGCTAAGTAATACAGAATTTATCACAAAAAAATAGCTCTCTATCTTCAATTACAGCCGAGAAATCGAATTTCCTCGAATTTAATGACTGACGTACATTCTAGAGTAAATACGCTACTAACAATTTCAGGCTAGACTAATGCTAATTTTGTCAAGTTCGCCTTATTGTTTGCACATGCCACAATCGAAGCTATCTGTCCAAATTAAAGAAAAATCCAAGAATCTAAAGAGACAAGACAATGGCCAATAAATTGATATGCATCTTTAATACATACACAAAATTACCTCTTCTGTAAATTACAATTAGTGGTCAAAACGTTTGGACACTCAACTTGATGAATCAACCAATCAAATTTTATTAAAAGTACCCAAAGTTGTTAAGTCAAAGAATAAGAAAAAGTTATTATAGAACTTTGGAAACTAGTGTAATAAACAATCAATAAACAGTCCCCTTCCATCCAGGAATAATCTAATTTACATTAAGAATAATCATGTGTTGACCTTATGAAAGCAAATGATAAAACGCAGGTTGGGTTCCAGTTATGATCCTGCTAGTAACACAGTAATAGTGTCTGACTGATTATGACGTAACAAAAAAAATTAGCCAATGAGAGGCCGCTATTGACCAATGGTAAAATTTATAGTGGCCTCTCATTGGCTATTTTTTTTTGTTACGTCATAATCAGTCAGACACTATTACTGTGTTCTCCTGCTAGCAGAGATTTCCAGGTATGATCCTGCCAGCAGAGATCTCCAGGTATGATCCGGCCAGTAGAAATCTCCAGGCATGATCCAGCCAACAGAGATTTCAAGGTATGATCCTGCCAGCAGAGATTTCCAGGTATGATCCTGCCAGCAGAGATTTCCAGGTATGATCCTGCTAGCAGAGATCTCCAGGTATGATCCTGCCAGCAGAGATCTACAGGTATGATACTGCTAGCAGAGATCTCCAGGTATGATCCTGCCAGCAGAGATCTCTAGGTATAATCCTGCCAGCAGAAATCTCTAGGTATGATCCTGCCAGCAGAGATCTCCAGGTATGATCCTGCCAGTAGAGATCTCAAGGCATGATCCAGCCAACAGAGATTTCCAGGTATGATCCTGCCAGCAGAGATTTCCAGGTATGATCCTGCCAACAGAGATTTCCAGGTATGATCCTGCCAGCAGAGATCTCCAGGTATGATCCTGCCAACAGAGATTTCCAGGTGTACATCTTCTATAGCAATTACGTTAATGAATAAAATGCAGTTACAGTTAAGGTGCACCAACTAAAATCTTTTCAATGTAATTTATTCAGAGTAAATGTTTTCTCAATACTGGAATAGATATTCTAAAAAACAAAATATTTAAATGGTAGTTTATGCGCCCAGAAAAAGTTCTAATTTTCATAAAACAATTGAATATAATATAGTTTTAGCAAAGCAGCTTCTCAGGAAGCAAACGCTCAACAAACCAAAACAGATAATGTAAGATAGTTTAATAAGCTTTTTAAAATATTCTTTAAAATAACCATAATACACTCTTACACTATTTTTTATTTTTCCATGCTTTTAACCAGAGAGAGAGGGGCAATGGGCTGTTAATTACGCAAGTCCCCAAAGATTTATAATAACGTTTTCTAATTTTTTGGCTTAACAACTTTGGGGACTTTAGTAAATTTTGATTCATTGGTTTATTAAGTTAAGTGTTCAAATGTTTCAACAACTTATTTTATGCTTATTTATTAAGGATGTATATCAATTTATCATTGTCTTATCACTTTAGATCCCTGCTTCTAACTAAATTTATTTTAGTTACCTTATAACCTTGTGTGAAAGAAATGTTTATTGTTTAAGGAAGTGAAATGGACAGATGGTCCTAATTTAATTTATCTTCCCCTCAAACCAGGAAGGGAGAGGACAATGGGCTGTTTAATACAATATTTCCCAAAGTATTTAATAAGGTTTTCATATTCATTGGCTTATCAACTTTGGGGACTTTTAATGAATTATGATTGGTTGATTTTTTAAGTTGAGTGTTCAAACGTTCTAACCAAAAATTGTAATCTAAAGAAGAGGGAATGTGTGTCATCATTGGGGATGGCCATTTTCCTTTCCCTTGAGATGCCTGCAATCAAACATTACAGGATGGGAAAAGTAAAATAAACAGGATAAAAGGTTTTTTCATCCATCAATAAAATTGGTTTCTACATTTAAACAACCGTTGATGGAAGTTTTAATAAAAAAACGTCAGAAATTTAACGTTAACAAATGTGATACAGCTTACATTCGATTGTCCTTTTTATAGCGAAGCTTTTTTAATTTAGGGTCAGTCCGTAATGGAATTGCTTTTAACATTTACTTAGACTGTTACAATCGTCTTATTGATTGCACCAACTTTGCCTGGAAGTCCTAACTGTGCATAGTAATTAGTTGCGCCCGTTTTAGGGCCAAAGCATTCCCCCTACTATTCGAGTCCTATGCCTGACATAGCATCAGTAGGTACCCCTTTTAGCTTTGCTTTTATGGATGTTGTCATCCTTGTTTTTATTCATTTTATTTTGGTGACTGATTAAAGTCGCTAGAATCAGCAGTCGATTTAAAAATATCGGCGAATAGTAGCGTTTGAGGATTCAGTTTTTTAAAATTTTAGAATATTGGTTGTGAAATTGCCGTCCACCCGTAAATTTACACTGAGAAAGGATACATTGAATCAGAATGGCTAAAAGGATGTGTTCATTTTCTCAAGAGCTTATATTCTCACTTTTACAGAAGGAAATTTGGGAAAATATTTATCCAAAATAACATTTTTAAATCTTAAACTAAGAGGAATTTTAAAGCAGAAACTCACTTTCAATTAAATAAAATGACAGTAATAGATATAATTCTAAACTAACGGCTGTCCTCCTAGCCCCTAGGGGCAGGGACCTATATCAACATTCCCTGAATTTCATTAATTTGACTAATTGGCCCAGGATCTTTACACCTATGAATTTATTACGCTAGTCCCCAAAGTTTTATAATAACGTTTTCTTATTTCTTGGCTTAATAACCTTGGGGACTTGGATTTGATTGGTTATTTCATTAAGTTGAATGTTAAAACGTTTCAATCACTAATTGTAATCTACTTAAGGTGTATCATCATTGGGGAAGTACATCAATTTATGTGTCATTGTCTGAATCCTTTAGAACCCTTTCTGGAAGTAGTGAACTTACTTAAAAGCTTTGTTAAGGTCACAATAAGACAAATGTCTTTGATAAAGTAGGGATAGAGTATTTCTTTCCCACTACGTTATTTTTAGAAAAAGGAAAAAAAATTCTAATATTATTATTTATTTCACATATAAAATAGATATAATGTATGTATTAGAGATGATTTTACATAAAATAACACTTTTTTATTTATATTTTAAGACTAAATAAACAATTTGTAAATTTACAATTTTGGTTCTACCATGGATTTAAAAAAAAATTAATAGAAACGTTTATTCTTAAAAAATTATATTGTAAAAGGGTTGAATATGAGAACATGGATCAAGACAAATTTGCAAAAAAATTTTGTAACAATTTCGACTGCAGAATCCACACAAACGGCTGAAAATAATGTTTGGCAAACGGCCAAACGGTTTACTTTTAAAAAGTTTCAGATTATGGACTATTTCAGATTTGATTCACAGGCCGTGTGATACGCCACTAGATGTTGATTATTACACTAGTCCCCAAAGTTTTATAATAACGTTTTCTTATTTGTTACCTTAACAATTTTGGGAACTTTTATTGAATTTGATTGGTCGGTTAGTTAAGTTCAGTCTCCAACAGTTTCAACAACTAATTACAATCTATAGAAGGGGTAATTTTGTTGATCAAAATTGGGTTGGACATCAATTTATTGGCCATTGTCTTATCCATTTAGATCACTGTGTAGCCAACCGTTTTTCTGATGGCCGAAGTCAGATTTATCAAAAATGACTTTGTATTTTTTATGTTTTGAATATGCAAGGTTTATAAAAACAAATGGACTATTGGTGTGTTTTCTTTTTTACTTTTTTTGGAAGCGAAGCTACTCTACAATCATGTGTTGTTCACCAATAAGTGTTGACAAACAGGGAGGGAGGGGACATTGGACTGTTTATTGCACTGGTCTCCAAAGATTTATAATATTTTTTTTTCTCGGTGATTAAAAACTTTAGGGACTTTAATTGAATTTTGATTTGTTGGTTCATCAAGTTGAGTGTCCAAATGTTTTAACTAATTGTAATTTACTGAAGGAGTAATTTTGTGTATCTTAATTGGGGTAGGACACAGATTTATTGGCCATTGACATATCCCTTTAGATCCCTGGAATTTAGTTGTGTAGCCAGCCGTTTTTCTAATGGCCGTAGTCAAGGTAAAAAAATCAAATTACTTCTTATTTTCTTCATGATTCGAATAACAGTAAATACAAGGTTTATGAAAAACAAATAGACTATTGCTGTGTGTTTTTATTTGTTGCAGTCAATATGACTTTCTTTTTTTGGAAGCTACTCTACAATTCATTTGTTGTTCATTTGATAGTGCACCAGTGAATGTTGATAACAACATGGATGTTTGAAGCATTTTTGGGTATCAAAAATATATTCTGACACCTGTAGAATCATACTGCAGAGATTAAAACAAGAATAATGACACACATAAATTCCTTGGGTCCATTTGGCTCAATGTTTAAGTGTCTTTACTTTTGGGTTAACTTCTTGCTTACTTTTTTTCCATGGAAACATAAGATATTAAAAAATAGCTCTGTGATTTTATCTATAAAGATTAATTGAAAATTAAAGATGAAGGATAAATGAATTAACATAATTCAGTATAACCTAAAAAGAAAAGACACATAAACCATTCAGCCAAATAGACCCAATGAAAACAAGAATTCAAAACTTAAAATTCTAATAAAAATTGATGTAAGTAATTATTATCATTTTGAACTCTGCAGTATGATTCTACTGGTGTCTGAGTATATTTTTGATATTCCTTTCAAAAATACTTCAAAAAAAGTTGAATGGAGATGGCCTTCAAAAAAGTTAAGGAAAGCATGCTTCAAAATAGATATTTGACTTAAAATTTTGTAAAATTTCACTATACGTTATGTTAATGCTTTTAAATTATTTGCAAATTTCATATTTAATTTTTAAAAGATTGTAGTTATTTAGTTAAAAGGTTTTGAAAATAAAACTAAGTTCTTTTAAGTAAAATAAAATCTTAATCAAATTCTATTTAGTTTTGACACTTTTATAATTTTATGAAAGACGTATTTTTGGAAAATATTTTCCAGTTTGGCTTCGTAACCGATTGATATCCGTCGTATTAGAACCGGTTCTCAGCCATACTGGTAAATCATGTATAGCATCGTATTACAGACAATTTTCAACAAATATTAAAATAAAAATCATAAAATTAATACCATAGTTGTTAGCCTGGGCCTTCGGCCTCTTGGAGCTAATAAAACTTTTTTTAATCTTATGATTTTTTATTTTAATATCCGCGAAAAATTGTCTATAATACTAATATAAACTTATTTGGCAATTTCTTAAAATCGTCTGTATTGCTATTTCATATTTGAGGTTTATTATCTAAAATGTATACACAGAGATGATCATTATTAAAAAAAAACATATTTCTAGTAACACAGATACTAAGGTATGTCCGTACGTCTATTTGTCACTATCATATTTCAAAAGCTTTATTGTGAATTCACGGATTTTTAAAATCTATATAAAAACAAAATTTATTGATCATTCTTAAAAAAAATATAGTTATACTTTCATTATGGTTATAATGGAGAGAAAATCGGTTCTTATTTAGGAAGGAAGGGGACAATGGGCTGTAAATTACACTAGTCCTCAAAGTGTTGTAATAACGGTTTCTTGTTAGTAGGCTTAACAACTTTGGAGACTTTTATTAAATTTTGATTGGTTGGTTCATTAATTTGAGTTTCCAAACGTTTGAACCACTAATTATAATCTCCATTTGTGTATAATCATGGCTGATGTACATCAATTTATCAGTCATTGCCTAATCCCTTTAGATACCTGATTCTTGCTTCTGTTATTGCTGCTCAACTATTGAACATAATTGTTCTTGTTTAAACTTGCATAACAATGGGAAACATGCATAGAATGAATTTGACATTATGCCAGGGAGGGACAGGGCAATGACACAAATTTAAACACCGGTCTTCACCAACTACCAAACCATTCTTTGATTTCAACATGGAAGAACTTGGCAATTTATGGTCCATTGTCTCGTCCCTGGAGCCCTGCATTATATATATAACCAACATGTAGAATAGATTTTAGATTTCCAACAAAATTCAATTTGTTTTCTTCACTTATTGACATTAGTTTAGGAATAAATTTGGTTTAATGCTCCTTAAATCTGCTTTTATAGTTCAGAATTGTAGTTTTGATATCACATTCCATTATGATTTTATTTCTTCACCATATTCACCAATAAATCAAGATTTTGAACTAATGTTTGGCATTTTGAGATATTTCATAAAATTGTTCCAAAGTATTGTAAAAATTCAATTCATCATTAAAAAAGTTTTGTACTCTTTTCTTAACTCCATTCTTTTATAATTTACAAGTTCTTATTTTTTTGGATAGATTGCCCCATTGTGATTGTTAACCCTTACTACACACACCTCCTGCCACACTGTGGACAGGTGTTATCACTGTATGCCATGCTGCTGCCCATCTGTATCAAGTTGCAGGTCAAACACTCCTCGTCTTGCTGCATGTTGTTTCCTAAAATAAAATATAAATTGTGATTGTCCAAGAGCATTTGACTCTGTCTTTCATAACATCTTTTCAGCTAAATCATTGCCTCCACTCTTATAGATCAAGGATATTAACGGATAGGACTATGGAATTTAAATTTATGTACATCAACAATTAAAATATAATTATCAATTGAAAAGTTTGGACACTACTTGTTGTAATCCAACCAACCAAATTCAATGTTCCCAATGTTTTATAGTCATCGAATAAGATAATGTGGTTACAAACTTCCAAATTACACATAACTTCTTACTAACCTGCTTCAATTTGAGCAGCTAAGGCTTGAGCTTGATATGCAAATGATTGTTGTAGAGCTGATACCAGAGCTGTGTTGCCAGCTATACCAGATTTACTAAAAATATTATTTATATGTTAGATACTAGAGTAGTGTTGCCAGCTATAAAAGATTTACTAAATATTTTGTATATTTTAGAATAGATACTAAAGAAGTGTTGCCAGCTATATCTGATTTACTATATATTGATACATTTTAGATTTGATACTAGAACAATGCTGCCAGCTATACCAGATTTACTAAATAAATCATATATTTTAGAATAGATACTAGAGTAGTATTGTCAGCTATACCAGATTTACTAAAAATCTAATTTATTTTGGAAAAGATACTAGAACAATGCTGCCAGCTATACTAGATTTACTAATTATTTGATATATTTTGAATAAATATTGAGTATTGTTTTTTTTACAGATTTACTAAATATTTTATATATTTTAGAATAAATACTAGAGTAGTGTTGCCAGCTGTTGAAGATTTCCTATAAATTTTTAACTTTTTTACTTAAATTTCAGTTGTTGCTACTTGCTGTAATGTAATTTAAAATAATTATTTGCGAGCAAATTAATAATGACGCAGTTGTGACAAAAGTAAATAAATTAAATTGTTTATGTAATCATTATCACTGGATATAGAACATACGTGGATATTATAACAAGTAAAAATTGTCATGAATTTAGATTGCTAACGCGAATATCATGTATTTGTCAGTTCGTTCATTCAGTAGGAGGGGAGGGGATGGGGTAACATAAACAGGGTCAATCTTTTTTTAGCCAGCTTAAAAATTCCCTTTATAAGAGTATGTGATAATTTGTTTTTAAGATCCAAGTAAAAATAAATCCATTGGATTATCATATGTAAACATAGGATATGAAAGTTTGAAGCACTATAATCAAATCAACTTGGTTTAAACTAAACAAAGTTCCACTTAAGTAGATTAAATTTTGCCATGTTCATTTGTTTAAAGCAGAGCTTCGTTTACGTCAGAACGTCAAAACTTATTACATCCTTATTATAAAGTAAAAAGATGTTTGTCTGTCTGTACCGAAGGATCTCGCTAACCGCTGGTTTCTTTACAGTGTAGCTTCTCATAGGCCCTGGATGGTTAATAGCTATTTGTGGGGAGGGGGGAGTGTACCATCACCCTCCTAAGAGAAAACGCCCAAAGGGCCTCTAGGGGCGTAGCCACTAGTTAATTCAGGTAATAATATAAGGTATGAAGCTTTTAGAATAATATGATACTTAACTTTTAAAAAATTATTTACAAGGTTTTCTAAGCAAATTCTTTTTTTTGTAAAATTTATTCTTGTAAGATGTAATTCTATTAAACATGCAATCTTACTTCCTTCTGTCCCAATTTGTAAAACTACTAGCGGCTTCGCCCCTAGCCTCTAAAAAAAATGGGGGGATTTTTTGTTTTTTGGGATGGTTGGGGGTGTCCACCCCCCAAGAAAATAGCCTAAAACCACCACAGGACCAATAGGTATATTCCCTGAAGAGTAGAATCCGATCGGTTCAGTGGTTACCGAGATCTTAAGGGACGGACGGACCGACGGACAGACAGACGGACGGACAGACAGATAGACGGACAGACATCGTTCTACTTTGTATTATAGATAGAGAATTTAATATATGAGATTGTACACACTTTTTGATAGTTTGAACCTACCAATCAAGATTTTATTTAAGTACCCAAAGATTTAAAGCCTAGGAATAAGACAGTATTTTTTTTATAAAACTTTGGGGACCAGTATGGTATACAGTCCATTAGAGTAAAACACTAGAGGGGGTTGTTTAAATAACTGTATGAACCCCATCACAAGGACCTTGTGCCGACTTGGTCTTTGAAAATCAAACAACAGTGTCGAGAATATTAAAACAGCCAGGTAGCAGAAAAATATTTGCTAGCAGACGATAAATGTTCTTAACAGGGGGATCCTGGTAGTTATACTTTTATACTATAAATTTATTAAAAGTTTAATGTTTTTTCCCCTGAAATAGAATTAATTAAATATTGACTTATCTCTATACCCCTGCCATACTTAGTGACCTTTTCTTAGTCAATTAAAAGGCCTAATTACTCTGTAAAGTGCAGGAGGCATGTGTGTGTCATCAATTCCGTACACACATTTATCAATCCAGGAATCTTAAGGGATAAGACGATGGATGATTTATTGGGGAATAGACAAGAAACCCCTCCCCTTCTTTTGAAATTTTAGTTTTAAAATATTTTTTTATATAAATTCTTAGTGTGGGTATTTTCTATGGTGGTGTTTCTCTTGGGAGGGTGGTGGTACCCTACCCGCATTT
The DNA here is from genome assembly GCA_900241095.1 of Acartia tonsa. Lineage (NCBI taxonomy): Eukaryota > Metazoa > Arthropoda > Copepoda > Calanoida > Acartiidae > Acartia > Acartia tonsa. The sequence goes on along the minus strand of LS049308.1, from coordinate 5,482 downwards.
AAAAAAAATCATACAAATTTTTCTAGGACTGATACGAAGCTACATTGAAAGGGAGAACCATATCGGTTCAGCGGTTGGCGGCGAGATCCTTCGGTTTACTCATAGACAGAGAGAGATTCAGTTTTCTTTTATGCATGTGAAATTGAAGGCCCACCAAAACTTTCTGTGCTTGCAAAGGTGGTTAAATAACAAGAATCTGGATCAAAATAGATTGGAACTGTACAGAAAGACAGACAGACAGACAGAAAGATAGACGGACAAACATCGTTTTATATAAGCGAAATTGAAGACCCACCAATAGTTTCTGTTCTTGCCAAGGTGGTCAACTAACAGGAAGCTGTAATAAAACAATGGCCCTACAAAATAACAATTCTTATGACGTTTTAGAAATATATGGCAAAATTCCTCAAAATGCCTAGTTTAACCCCCCTCATCCCCCCTCTATATTTAAATTCTTTTCAATTTTTATCAAAAATGAAGGGGAGGGTTAGTGTTTTATGAACCCCTGAGAGAAAACACAAAAATAAGAAATAGTGTATAAAAAAATTGAGCCTTTTAACTTTAAAGGGAAGACTATTAGAAAAGAAAAAAATAATCAAACCGTAGGCATGTTTTGTTAATCAATCACAAAATATCTTAATCTTAAAATACATGTAACCATTTTTTAATTGACTATCAAAAGAATATGAACTAATTGAAACTATTTTGTAAAATTTGTAGCACTTTAAAAATTGTTTGTCGTCCATTGTGTAATAATTATGTATGGTCGTGACTAGTTAAGCCAATAAAAGGTAAAGGTGGCTACTTTTTAAATGCGTAGCACCTCTATAACTAGCAGGTTGTGAGAAAATATTGGCAGTCATCTAAAGGGTTAAGACAATGGCCGTTAAATTGATTTAAATCCCCACTGATGTTACACACAATTACCCCTTCTGTAGATTAAAGATAGTGGTTGGAACGTTTGAACACTCAACCAATAACTTCAAAATTGTTATTATATTGGTTGGTTTTAAGCAGTGTCTACTGTTTTTCGCCAATAATATTCATAGAGTTAATTAATTGGTTGGTTAAAACTAGCGCTCTCTCTCTCTCTCTCTCTCTCTTTCTCTCTCTTTCACTCTGTGCTACTAATCTACATTATTGTTCTTGTTATATAAAGTATAAACAAACAAAATGCCTTAATATACAATAAAAATAAAAATAAGGTGAAGTGTTCTTTCATCTCCGCTTATTATAATATACTCACTTTCTATAGTATAGATGTATATACAGACAACTACCTTCCTTAATTTTTCAAAGACCTCTTTCGTCTGCTTCTAAATTATTTTCTGCTACTTGGCTGTGTAATATAAGCAACACCATTGGTTGATTTTCAATTACCCAATAGAAAGGTTGCACAAGACGGTTGCGATGGGGAGTTATTTAACCCTTTCTCCCTCTAGTGTTTTACTCTAATATGTCAAGAAATTGTAAGTGAATATGATAATATGCGGAAGTGAATACACACACTGGTCCTAGTTTGCTTCTCTGCCACACTAGCACTTTCAATATAATTAAGACATTTTGTCCTTATACCAAATATGGAAGGGAAATTGGACTGTAAACTATGGAGGTACCCAAAGTTTTATAAACACACCACCATTCGCTGGCTTAGTTACTCAATAATTTCATTAAAGCTTGATTGGTTTGTTCAAACTTTAATTTTCCAAGTCTTAAAACCAATGAGTTTCACTTTAATAAGGGGTAATTTTGTTTTAAAAAGTCTGCTTAATTGTTATGATAAGATATCCAAGTTGGATTAAATAAAAGCGTACTTACCTCTTACGGTGTGCCATCAATTTCCAATAGCGCTAATTACCATATGCTATAGTGGTTCACACTATTGCAAAAAGATGAAGAGTTAGTTTAAAGAGATAATTTACCTTTGTGATTTATGTGTGGAATTGATGGGACACCCTTAACTGCACCAGAATGCAATATTGGTTTTATCCCCCCCCCCACCCACCTCCCCTCTTACTCTTCCCTATTCCTCATTCTACAATTAATGTCCCACAAAATAGCAAAAATAGCATAATTTTAGCAAGGATGACAACATCCATAAAAATTTGAAGAAAAAAAACAATACTAAATGCAGTATCCCGCTAAACTTTATTAGACATATAAGATAATAGGGTGCCATGTTCACCAAAATTAATTTCTAAATAAATCTATGAAGGAAGGAATATTTTATAATAATAAATATTTATCATTAATATTTAAGTTTTTACATTGTGAGACTAAATAACAGAGATGCTTTACTCATTACATGGTGACTAATTGTCCTAGGAAATTAGTTTTTGTTATGAAATTTGAGAAAAGTATAAGAAAATTTGTTTTGTTTTTTGAAACTTAGATATTATATAAATAAAACTTCACCCGCCAGTTGAAGATGAAAGTTCATCATCCCAAAAAATGACGCTGAATGAAAAAGTTAAAATTCTCTGACATTTTTGTTATCCCATTTCTTTGTCATATTGGGTAATGTAGGAACGCTTGATTTCCTAATTTTCTACCCCCCCAACCATACACTTTTAGTTTCACTGTAATGTTATCAAATTTAACCCCTAGAACAGTAAAAATCATTTACATAATAATTCTAGAACATTTCTGGTTTATCATTTTAACAATTTTTCATTTACATTTTTAGTATTATGGATGTCATACTGGAAGCAAGTATGGAGGGTAAATTGGGCTGTTTGTTGCACTAGTCCCCAAAGTTTTATAATAATAGTTTCTTATTCGTTGGTTTAACAACTTTGGGGACTTTGGTTAGTTCAATAAGTGGAGTGTTCCTACGTTTCCATCCCCAATTTTAATCTACAGAAGGGGTAATTTTGTGTATTGTCATCAATGTAATATAGATTTATTTATCGGTCATTGTCTTATCCCTTTAGAAATTGATATTTTGATACTTATGGATGTTGTCATGCTTGTCGTTTTATAGCTAATTATTTTATTTCATTTCAGGTGAAGTAAATATAGACCTCTCCTTATCCCCATTAGACCAAGAAGCTGAGTGGCACTATCTATCCTCTGATCAGGTATGCAAACAATAGAGTTAATATAGAGACATACTCTCTATCCTCTGATCAGGTAAGCAAACAATAGAGTTAATATAGAGATATACTCTCTATCCTCTGATCAGGTAAGCAAACAATAGAGTTAATATAGAGTCATACTCTCTAAATCAGCCATTTATTATGTCTAATAACAAACAATAAGGATTGCAATTAATGAGAATGAGAAAGGGAAAGGACAATAGAATGCAAATTACTTTGGTACATAAAGTTTTGTAGACATGTTTTTTTATTCGTTGTCTAAAAAGTCAAATATTTAGTTACTTTTAATAAATTTTATTGGCTGTTTCCAAACCAATAGTATCCAATCCTTGCGATTCAACCAATATTTTAACCTTTAATTTAATTTTACAAAGGGTAATTTAGTTTATCATTAATGGGGATGTACTCCAATCGTCCATTGTCTTAAACCTAAAGATCTTTGAAAAGAAGTGTATTGATGTTATAGTATGGAGGAAATACGGTAAAATGGCCTGAAACCACCAATAGACTGGAATTTATCTTTATTTAGGAATAGAATAGTCTAAAAACCATCCTAAGACGAATCTGTGTAAAACTTCCTAAATTAGAGAACTCTATCGGTTCAGCGGTCACCGAGATCTTAATGGACAAACAAACCTTATTATTTTATTTAATATGATATAATATGCAATTGCAGTTTTTTTTCTAGAATGAAGAGTTTTAGATACTTGATTAGTTATTTACAGGCGTTGGTATATGCATTCTAGAAAACGAATAGTATATATAAAAAAATTATTGAGTAGCGCAGTTATCCAAAATTAGGATATTCCATACGTCAGTGGGATCATCAGACCGTTTTTCAAAGATGATTGAGAATAAACTTTTTTTCTGCGCAGTCTACAGTTCTTGTTTGTTTGTCGTTATTTCTCATTGAAATTATTTTGTTATTGCTGCATACATATGGACAAAATTGATCCTTGTTTTTTTTTCTGAATAATATTCATAATTAACCCTTCTCCCGAAGCTTTTAATTGCAATTTCTTGTTGAAGGGAGCCAACTTCCTGTTTATTTGAATAGTAAGTAAACAACACCTCTCTTTCTCTTTCCCTTACCCTTTAAAAACATTTTAATTGATAAACAAGGAAATACCTATCCCTAAGAAGAATATTTAACAATGTAATACAAAAAATGACCACTCAAGTACTGCCACTAAAAGATTTTGGTACACTTTAGTAAACCGTGTAACATATATTTGAACTTGAATAAAATTTGTAAAATAATCCCAGAGTATATACTGCACAAAATCAGACGCTAAATTTGCTCTGGGCGGAAGGGGACATTGGGCTGTTTATTACAATAGTCCACTAAGCCTCAAATTACATTCGTTGGGTTAACAACCTTGGGGACTTTTATTGAATTTTGATTGATTGGTTCATTTTGTAGAAAGCCCTAACGATTCAAACACTAATTGTAATCTTTAGAGGAGATAATTTTGTTATTCACCATTGGGTATGTACATCAATTTATCGAGCATCTCATCCCTTTAGATTCCTGGAGTTTGACTGTTATCAATGAAATGGGTAGTTTATATGGCCCATAACAAATATCTGGGATTGTTTGAAACAGAAAGTGAACAGAGAGTGGTGCAGAAAAAAAAATAAAGTTGCAAATTCAATCATCACAATCCTTTCAAACCTCAACTTTTATTGGGGAGGGGGGGGCTCCCTCACCCCTATTTCTCTCTCTCTCTCTCTCCCACCACTTCCTCACTATCTCTCTCTCTCTTTCTATTTAATGAATGTATAATTAGATGAGAGAAAATCTTGCTTCAACTCAAACTTACAAGTTTCTCCAAGGTTCAAGCATTGCAATTCTAAAAGGTTGAATTCAAGGATACCTGCCAAATATCAAATTTATTCTGCCACCATAAAAAAGTGGTATACAATTTTTCTGAGTGATTCAGTCAGTGAGGAAAGCGAATACTTATAGGGATGCCACTCATCCTATTTTGTAAAGCTGAACGCTTTTTTGTTTGTTGTGAAGGATCTCACTAACTTATGAACCGATACAGTTCTCCTTTACAGGGTAGGGTAAAGGGTGTGCAAAAAAATGCGGTCAGTTTTAAAATAAAAATTGCGCGGCTTGTGGTAATAGTAGAAAAATGTTACGCATATCGTTAGAACCGCTAGGAAGTCTATTTTTTGGAAATATAAGAACGATTCCTCTGCTACGTATAGTTACGGAGCTACGTGTTAAAATGTCCCAACTGATGTAAAACTTGACTTGCGAGTAAATCATTAAAGATTAAATTAAAGGGTATGCAAATAAAAATACGTACATTTTTAAAATTCTAATTGCTCGGCTTGTGTTAATGGTAGAAAAATGTTTTGCATACCTATGGAAT
>LS049294.1:0-11044 GCA_900241095.1 Acartia tonsa | reverse complement strand
TCCTGGGACAACAAAGTACAATATTATAAGCGAAGCAACTCTATAATCAAGTCCTAAAAATGTAAGTATGTCAATAATCATTATCCTGTATCAAGCAGTTTTTCAACAAATTTACTTACAATTTTGATTTGACTCTCATACATTCGCATTCTGATTATTCAGTTCTGACATCATACAAGTGTTAATTTCCGTTTGTCTTACTGTTTCAGAGCTTCGCTTTTATGGATGTTGTCATCCTTGTTTTACATAATGGTACCATTGAAAATGGTTGTTAAAATGCAAGTTTATAGATAACAAAAAATATTCTGCATTTTAAATTGATAGTTTTAAAATTAATTTTTATACATCATGCTATGTACAATGTAAGGTTGCGTGGATAAAATAATAATTCAATCTTCAGGGATTTTTTGATGTCAAAATAAGTTATATTGAAAATTTATCATCTTTGCTATTAATGTGTGAAGAACAAGGACAATTTGTCGATGAGAAGCGGAGCAGCAATGTCAAAATAAAATAAAAACTTTGATATATAGTCATACAGAACATATTTTTTTTATTTTAATAATGTTTTAAAATTGCTAAAATAGATGGAAAATAAAATTTGGCAGGTATCTAAATAAACCGAATGATCTAAAGTATAAGACAATAGATGAAAAATTAATATATATTTCAACTGATGATAAACAAATTAACCCTTTCTGTAGAATAAAACTATTAGCTAAAACGCTTTTGACACTTAACTTAATGAACCAACCAATCTCAATGTAATAAAAGAAACTAAAGTTTTTTGGGACAAGAAAAAAGAAAAAGTTATTATGTAACTTTTTTTTATAAACCACTGAATTTGACTTATGAGTAGTTCTAAAATGGAATAACGACAGACAGATGCTAATTATACGTAGGGTAGCTGCTTTACTTAACATGTAAGTCCACATTGGATATATTATTACTCGGATCTTATACCAGATTTTCATATTCATTAATAAACTGAAACTTGCAGCAGGCTAATATCATGATATCCTCCTTCCAATCCCTTTACCCCATCCCCTTCTACTAGATGAGATGAACTAACTGACCATTAAACAAGTTCCATGTTAGCAAGCTGAATTGACAATTTTCCCCTGCCACAATATCCATAACTAATATCCATTATGTACACATAAATGTATTCATAATAACTTTTTTTTTCTAAGATGATAAAGCGCTTAGTGCTGAAAGGCCTTGTAAATAATATAACAAGGATGACAATTGCTACAAGCAAATATCTGAAATAGCAGACAATTATTTTACATCCTGCCCAAGAAATTATACTTTTACCCTTGTTTAAGAACTGACGTTCGTCGTAAGTTAAAGAGAAGATGTTTATAATAAGTGAATCTAAAGCTTTTTGTAGTGCCTTACATAAGTCAATTAAAATGTATACTGGCCTGAAATAGGTAATTTAGTCTGTGTATTGGCCTATCATTTGCATTGTATGACGTTATTTTTTTTTATAAGAACTATAAAGAGCTTCAGGGAATCTTCACTAAAATTTCATCCGTCCACCCTAATTATAAGCTTAGTAAATCACAATTACCCTTCAACTTGTACTGAGAGTGACGGACAGACAGGCGTATAAAGTAAGTTGTATAGAGTAGTTCCACTGCTACAAAAAAAAACAATATACCCAACACAATAGAATGTGTATGTATGTAATGTCATATATTGAACATGTTTTAACACCCTTATTCATAACCCGAAACATCATGTCTATCATGAGACAGTCTTTTTATTTATTTCCAGCACGCAAAGTGAATGCTATAAACTCTCGGTTCCCTCTACGAAATGATTTATTCTAGGACATAAAGCCGCCTGAATTTTTTTTATTTTAAAACTATATTCAATATCTTTTACCTTGTTATTAAGTTTAGAAGTAAGTCCCTAGAGGCTACTAGAGGCTATTATAGATGTTTAACCCAGTCAACTACCTAGATCCAGTGGTGGGGACCTTTTTCGTCTGCTAGCAAATTGTTTTCTGCTCTTTTGTTGCGACTTGGCTGTTTAAATATTTCAGATGCTATTAACTGATATTCAATCATCAATGAGAATTGAGAGTAGGCACAAGGTCCTCGGGGTTATTTTACCCATTCCCCCTCTAGTGTTTTACTTTAATGGCTAAAGGCTCAAAAATTATTTAAAATAGAATTTTTAATAAATTTTTTATGCTGTTCATTATTACCTTTTTGACATATTTTTTATTTTAGGAAAAACGAGCACAAGTTCCGCAGCTGTCGTGAGCGCAGACGCCGCGTATCATCTGTTGATTCTGGCGCCACCAACAGACATCTGGACCTTATACAAGCATTTGATAGGATACAGATTGCTGAACCTGAACCAGATTATAACCAGGTTAGCTGGCATAAAGCGGGAGAGACGGAAAGTGTTATGTGTGACGTAATAAAAATAAGTCTAAATCCTTCTCTTTTTTTGTGAGTTTCCTTTCCCACTTCTCCTCTAATCCTTCCTTTTTAGACTTATTTTTGTGACGTCACACATGACACTTTCCGTATCTCCAATAAAGCGGGGTCCCCTCCACCAACTTGCCTTCGAAAATATTATAAAATAAAACCAAAAATGTCTTCCATCCCGGCTTAAATTTAGTTTCTTTTAACCTTAACTGATCAATAACTCAGTGGAACTTTGAGGGAAACCAAAAAAACTTAATGATATTGTATTTAATAAACTTTTAAGATAACAACAGACTGACAGATTAACCAACAAAACTTTTATATTAACTTTACTCCTAAAGATATATAACAATACAATTGATATATTATTACTTGGTACTTATACCAGATTTTCATGTTCTCCAATGAAGTTAAACTTGCAGCGGTCTAAAATAACAATTCCTCCTTCTACCACTTTACCCAATTCTATCCCCTTACACTGGATGAACGAACTGACTAATAAATGATTTACCTGTCAGCAAGCTAAATGACGACAATTTTTCCCGTGTCGTAATATCCACGTATATTCTACATCCATTAAAATTCTTTAATTTCAGGAAGCTGACAGGAAACCTAATGAGAAGAAGAAACGTCCATTTTGGCACTTTTTAACTCCTTGGAGATTCAAGAATAAAAGTGACCATAAGCCAACATAATCTAAACCATTTTCTTACATTTTACCATCATTATCCAATTTTATAAATAGTTATACAGTGAGGATTTTGAGTGAACTAACGGTTACTTGTGCGATCAATTGCCAATTAACAGATCATAGTTAAGAGCATATACGTAGTCTACTAAATTATGCTAAAGAATCTTGTTTCTTAGTTATAAATTAAGAAAAACAGTTATTCTTTTCTTAAACTATGCATATTTTTGTTGTTGTTATGTAAATGCAGGGAGAGAGTGAACATGGGAGCGTAAATTATACTTGAACCCAAAGTTTTATAACCATGTTATCTAACAAGTTGGATTAAAAACTTTAGATACTTTTTATTGAATTGTAATTGGTTGCTTACTAAACAGAAGTGACAAAATTTTTCAACCAATGATTTTAATTTGGGAAGTGTTTTTTTTATATTATCATGGATATTTATCACTTGCTCTTCCGTTGTCTTATCCCTTAAGATCCCTAAAAAAAGTGTTTCTAGTCTTTGCTGGAAGCTCTAAAATCCTACTGGGCAAAATCGGATCAGTAGCGGACTTTTTAAACCAAATTATAAAACTGGTATAAAAAATGAGTAGTACAATTATACTTAAGCCCACTCAAACTCCTCACTTTAATATATTAGATTTTCAGAATATTTCTATATTTTGATTTTTCACATAAAGATTTTATTTTATAAATGAATAGTTAAATCAAACATATTAGTTTTGTCATTTTGCATTCATATTTAACAATTTATTAGAATCATGTTAATTTTTGTTAAAATTTTAGTCAATCATTTTTTTTATATTCTAAATTAAAGATTAATTTGGGGAAAGGCCAGTTTTTATATTACAAAAATAAATACAATATAAATTTTGAATTTGTTTAAGAATAACGTATTTTCATCATTTTGGACGATATAAATTTGAAAATCAACAAGGACGTCTAAGTGAAAAAAGAGAAAACCGTAATCATCCTACTTGTTCCTTGAAAATAATTATAAATAAAGTTAAACTTTTAAGCACTCAAAGAAAATGAGAAACTTAAGATTATCAAGCGACTAAAATACTTAAAATGCACCGTTAATTTTTTTAGACCAGTTTTGATTTGAAGAGAAGTAAGGAAAGGAGTGTTAATTAGAGCGGGCTAATTGAAAGCAAAAATGTTAGCGTTGGAGGTTTTTTAGTTACATCTAGTTCCCATTTCATTCGAGTGCTTTAAGTCTCACTTTTTTATAATCATTTTAAATATTTCTAATAGTAACATGTTTGTGAGACAAAGTAACGGAGTTACCACTTTTTTACTGTTAAAAAAAAACAGTTTTAATGATTAAAATGCTTAAATTCTACATAATATTTAACCTCTGATCATGCAAGTATAAAAACACTCCTGATTGATCTAACCAAATGTTGAAGAAATTTCCTGATTTAATTGATTACCACGCGGCCAACATCAATCTGGAATTCGAGCAGTTTTTAATCTTCAATAAATCAATTTTTGATTACCAAAACCACCAATTTTATCATAATTTAAACATTTCTTATAAATATATTTACAGACATATACATATATATAATATTTTATTAAATTATTATTTTTAAGTATTGCATAGTATTATGAAAGAAATTAAAAATTAATCAAATTTTGAAAGTAACTGCTGGCACTTTATTTCAACCCGTTCTCTTTTTAAATATTGTTGTTGATATGTACAGAAAACTATTGCTTTCTGATTTTCGAGGATTTTTTGTTAAAAAATGAATATTTTGTTTAAATTTTATAGGACTATTTGACATAATGATAAAAATAGCTGTAAGTGGTCCATTGTCTATGAACAAGACTAATTACGATTACAAGCATCGAAGCTTTATGAATTAAATAAAACTTGTGTAGACACAACAATGTAATGAAATCAATTCAAATGCATTTTGGATATTCATTTTGTAACATCCAATTAGATAATTTACCCCTAAGTTAGGCGAAGATTTGACATTGTATTCACCAGAATATTATTTTTACCCCCTCCCCAAAAAAAAGATGAGGGAAAAACCACTCCTCCTTACCAAAGTTGAATTACCCCTAATCCTTCTCAGATTTTTAAACCCATCTCCCTCAAAAAATTAGATGGACATCTTTGGACAGACATACCAATTTGTTAATGTATACTGTATAGTAGCTTTGCTGCTAAGATTGCAAAAAAATCTGCGAGTAATTATCCATAATTTAAGATTATAAATGCACACAAAAAATAAACAAGCACATTCTCTAAGCTTATACAATAGTAGGCGCGTGCATGAATATATACAAGGGCGTTGTTCCTTTGAGGGGTGATGTCTAAAAGTAAACAGAAAACCCGTCAATGTTTTGCTGTTATCATATCAATGTAAGACTTTTAGTCATATTAATATTATTCAAGATATTTTTATGGCTGATAAAGGATTCATTTAGCAACAAATAATGTTGGCCCTAATGTCAATGTAGAAATTAGGCAAATTTTGTCGATTGGTATTTAAAGTATTATAAACCATTATAATGAGATGATTAGACATTGCTTTAAGTTTGTAGGGATTATCATTTTACTTTCTTAGAAGGGGAGGGGGGGGGAGGGGTTAGTCATTCCCCCTCCTCCATAGTTTGTGCACGAAGATGATTAAAGTCCCTCCACATATTTTGACGTCATACGATAGAATAACCAATGAGAGGCCAGCATAAATTTTACCATTGCAGGTCAATTACAGTTTATAATGGCCTCTCATTGGCTATTCTATCGTATTACGTCATAATCTGTGGAGGGACTTTAATCATCTTCTTTGTGCACATCTAAACAATGAAGAGGATAAGAAACGGAAAAGAAATATGGAATTAAGTTTTGATGTAAGTATTGTATAAGAAATATTTGACTATGACATCTTATTATAATTATAAAGTTATAATAACTTTAGGATAACTTGGAATTATTCGGACAGGGATATAGTAATCGAAGAAAAAGAATATCCATCCTTAACTTTTTAAAATATCGTAAGGTTGTTTGAAATTGGTAATAATTACAGCATGCTTTTGAGACAGACTAAGAGACAATAAACAATGAATGCTAGAGAAAGTTTAATATAAATATTTTTTTTTAGTGAAAAACTTTATTCCATAATGTATTGTATAGACAAAAAATGTTAATTTAGTCCGAAAATGTTAAATTTTGTGTGTCATGATTATGATGTGTTAATAACCATCTGTGTGTAGATAGATATAGGGTATACTTGCTAATTATGGTATTGTCTTTAAGACATAATAATTTCAAGGCAATATCCTACATAATCTAGTGGGCCTTAACCTGCCTCCTTACGTTTTTAATAAAAAAAGAAAAAGGATGTGGCGAGGACTTACAAGCTTTTTTTTAAAGAAAGGAGAATTGCAAAATTTTAAAAGCTTCAATAAATTGGCACGAGCTTGCCAAAATGTTTTGAGGGTCCCCAAAAATACCCCCCCTTCACCCTCCTCTAAGTTAGGTTCACTAACGATTGAAGAGATTTTGTAACTTGGAACAGTATCCACCCTTTGTTATACTAGTTACAATGTAAAGTATAATAATCATATCTGCCTATTCAGGATGCAAGGAGGTGCAATATTGTTTCAATCAACTAAATTTATATTATGATCCTATTTTTAATTAATCTTGAAACACAATGTTACACTAAAACAACTTAAATTGTAAGTTTTATACTTTTATTTAATCTTCTTAAATTGATTTTAATAGGTTTTTTTTGTGATAGGTATGATCCACTTCTAAATAGAATACAATTTGAACAAATAGTAAGCTTAAAAAAAATTAAATTAGCTCTTTAAATCTTTTGCTTTAGACACTTTATATAAACGGATATTATATTTTTACCTTTAAAAATATTTAAATATTTTGCTTATTAATAAACATTAGGAAAATAATTGCATATAAACAAAAAATGATCAAATTTAAGCATCATAATATGCATTCATATATGTAGATTCCTAAAAGGATATAAAGCAATAAACATTTCTATTATATTGATATAATTCCTGTGATTTGATGATAATTACTGCCTTTTCATTTCTCCAGGGATATAGTGACAGGACAATAGGAGAAAAATTTGTAGGTTGTTATTTTGTTTTCGGCACAAATTAAAGGGTTGGTTGACTGATTTTTCCAGTTTGGCTTCAAAACCGATTAATATCCGTTTAATTAGATTAAGCACTTAGCCATACTGAAATCATGTAGACCATCATATTAAAGACAAATTTCCGAATATTGTAACATTAATCATAACCTTAATACCAGTTTTGTTAGCTCGGGCCTTTGACCCCTCTGCCTGGGGCTAACACAACACTAGTTTTAATCTTATATTATTTATTTCAATATCCGCGGAAAGCTGTCTTTAATACTAAACCACCATTATCCTTCTCATCCCCGAAGATTACCCATTTTATTACAATTAATAGTATAAGGATCATACTTATTTTCAAGAATTAAAGGAGTTTTAAATTGGTCCATTTTTTTCATCTAAATTTTTTTGTAATATTATGGATTGTACAGAATAATTTATCTATACCTCCCTCCAATATACCTACATAAATTATAAACGGGTACAACTAACTTTTTATATAAAGAACAGTGGATAAATTAGTTTCATATTTCATTTACCTCTTTCTGTATCCCTGATTGGTAGAGGGTTAATCTGGTTGACAGTATTATAATTATAACAGGATACAACCATCAGAGAGGAAGTAGGGGAGGACTGCTACTCAAATTTTTATAAGCACGTTCTCCCATTTGTTGGCCTTTAAACATTCGGGACTTCTAAATCAATATTAGATTGTTGGTTGGTTCACATTAGTAACTAATAGTTTTATTCGATATGAGTGTGCATCAATTTATCGTTGAAAGTCTAATCCCTTAAAGATTACCGAAGCTACTCGAACACTTACACATCCGTCTGTCTGTACATCTGTCAATAACGCCCATGATAAGTTTGCTATCTTTCTATGTTAGAATGTGAATTTCTCGGGTGCTATTGAAGATCTTTCACAAAATCTATTCTTTGATTGGTTTAGACTTATATATAGTATATATTTTTCATAATAAAATTTAATCCATTTAGTCTGATTTGTAATATTTTAATATATTTTTCTGTAAGTGGACAACCTATTTTGTTATTATTTTATATTATAGATATTATTAAATATGTTAAGAATGCAAAAAGCTTAATTATTTTGTGTACATATATTATTATGAGTATTGTAAATTTATAATGTTTATTTGCTCGATATTGTATGTATGTAACAGATGAAAATATAACTATTCTGTGATAAAATTAATGTTTTATTTTATGCGAAGCTTTTCTATAATTAGGGTCTAACGTCAGTCCATCCGTATTCGTTAGCTTATTTCGTTAATTTAAGCATGTTACAATTGTCCTATCGGTTTCAAACTTTTGATGATGATTTTTGAAAGCGTAGCAACTCTATATAGGCATTAAACATGCTGATTTTCAACTTTCTGACAAAACTTTTTTTGTATAATACAATCATCATAACCAACTGATATTTGAAACAATCATTTCTATGACAACAAGGTACAATAATAAGACGAAGCATCTCTATAATTAATTTCCAAAAATTAAAGTATGTCCTGTATTTTATGGCAACAAGTTTTATACATTTTTTGTAATTTTGAATTAATATTAAGCTTCAGTTTTGATACTCTGTACGTTTGATTCCAGGGCTTTGCCTTTATGAATGTTGTTATCCTTGTTTTATTTAGACAATAAAAATTATGTTCATAAATAGCGCAACAAGACAACAAGTCATATAATAGTTTAATAACAGAAAAAAGAAATGTGACAAACTGTTCAATTTTTTATAGAACCGTAAACTTCCCCTCCTATAGATTTGATAAATTTTGTGACATTTTGCATTGGCAATTGTTCTATTTCATTTCATAGTAATTCCTCAAGGAAATCTCAGCATTCTCAACGACTCACAAAATAGACAAAAAACTTGACATCAATGGATTTAATATTACATGGATCTTACATAAAATTATCATGAACTCTAATAAAGAGCAACTTGTAGTTGGTTAAAATAAAGATAACCCCCTTCCCCTCCCTTTATCCCCTCCTACTGGATGAATGAACTGCCCAACAAACGACAGGTGTAACTCTATCGTCCAAGGATATAAGGTTATTAATATCAAACGAACAAGTAACTCTTTGATTGCACGAATCTTAATGTGTATGCGCCTGTTTACGGACCAGACATTCCTCTACTCTTACTATAGTGTCCCGGACAAAGCAGCAATTTGTATCATTATTATAAACGTACGTCTGTAGATTGACCCAGTGTTGTACCGAACACGTCACCTCCCGTCATTGTCATCCTTGTTTTTTACTTGGTAATTTTGTAGGACTCCTTGAAAAAACATAAATGACATATGACCACAGAAACAAGGATAAATATATTTTAATTGATTTCAATCAAGTATTGGTTATATGTAAAAAAGATTATAAGTAAATCCTTTTAATAAAGTAATAGGATATGTGTGTGTTTATGCGTCTGTCTGTGTGTAGCTTCTCATAGGTCCTGGGAAGGTTTAAAACTATTTTGGGGGAGGTTACCACCCCCTCCAAAGAGAAATCTCCTCTAGAATTTTTTTAAAACTAAAATTCAAAATGTAGGGTTCACTTCCTTTCCCCTTAAGGGCCCCTCAAGGCTTCAAGGAGCATAGCTGCTAGTCTTTTAAAAAGTAGAAATTTGTTTTGTCTGTGACAATTAAAATCTAGCTACTCGCTCATTCGTTTGATTTCCTTGTTTTGGGAAAACTTCAAATAGCTCCTAGGAAAGTATGAGACAGGAATAAGGTATAGCCAACAAGCGAAATAAATCTAAAACGATATTTAGGTTGGCAAATAAAAAAGTCGTCTTTACTACGAAGTGTTACCCCCCAAAATATATATATATCTCTGTTGATGCACACGATGACATGATACATGTGTACAATATGAATTGGATGTAGAATATACGTGGATATTATTACATTGGGAAAATTGTCGTCAATTTAGGTTGTCATTTATTGGTCAATTCGTTCACCTAGTAGGAGAAAAGGGGATGGGATATAAGGGTGGATGGGTGGTATTGAATTTTAGCACCCTGTGTGTTTCACTATATTTGAGAACATGGAAATTTGATGTAAGATCCTGGTAATAATATATCCATTATAATGTGCAAATTCTTTAGAGTAATGTCAAAATACAATATCCTAAATTAGTTCCATGTTTGTTGCCTGTTTCTTACTAAATTTCACAAATAACTATTTTTTTCGGTTCTTGGCGATATTAAAAATAAAGCTCAATATTGAAAAGTAAGGTAGAGAACTAAAGGGATAAGATAATGGCCGATAAATTGTGTATCATCCACAATGATGATACACAAATTACCCCTTCTATAGATTACAATTAATTTTTAAAACGTTTGGACACTCAACTTAATGAACCAACCAATGAAAATTTAACAAAAGCCCCGATTGTTGTGAAGCCAACGTATAAGAAAACGTAATTATAAAACTTTTGGGACTAGTGTAATAAACAGCCCAATGTCCCCTAACATCCTAAAAGTAAGATCTAAAGTTGGAAACAATGCAGACATAAATATCAGTGAAATTAACTCTTAATACGGCTATGTGTCCAACAGCCTATTTACCAACCTATTTATAATAAAAAGTAGAACGAGGTATGTCTGTTTGTTTGTCTGTGTGTTTGTCTGTTTGTTTGTCTGTGTGTTTGTCTGTTTGTTTGTCTGTTTGTTTGTCTGTTTGTTTGTTTGTAGCGAAGGATCTCGCTAACCGCTGAACCGATCGGGTTCTCCTTTACAGGGTAGCTTCTCATAGTTC
>LS049291.1:26637-49932 GCA_900241095.1 Acartia tonsa | reverse complement strand
GGGGGGGTGGGGGTAGTAGTGGAAAAAAAATTATCACACAGTTTAATAAAAAAAAATAAATAAGCCGATCCGCTTTGAGATTCCTCCTTTCAAAAAAAAATTAGACGTACTTCAAAACTGGTTCCCTTGCCTGTAAAGAACACATTTGTCTAGTCCATGTAAGATCATCCTCTTTTGAACGTCTGAAGGAGAATTTCTCTGTTCAATTTTCCCTTTAATTTCCTTTTAATTCACTACTACGTTGTACTCAGGGATGTGGGGCTGGACTATAAGTTATTGGAGTGCAATTTCTTTAAAATAATAATCAAAATAAACGATCAGATGAGAGATTAAAAGAAGAAAAGGTAGAGAGTGTGAGAGAGATAGAGTAATTTCGCTACAAAAAATAAACTCTGAAGATAAATAAATATCCAATGATTATTTAGATTCTCAATGAAGATCCCTAAAACGGTTGGGACATTAACGATCTTAAGCAAAGCAAAGATTAATGCTTGTTGGACTTTTGGTTGTTTTAATCTAGTTTCTAGAATATATTTAGACCCTAAGCTCTGGTGAGAAGTATCAATCCGTCCTTTGACAGCCACCATTCAATATTAATATAGATCTATCTTCTATCCAGAACAGTCACACAGATACTAAAGATCAAATATACAAAATATAAGTTGGATTGCGGACATATCCAGTGGCCGCCAAGATGTTTGTTTTTTAAACATATCTAAAAATGGCATAGTTTCATTAGAAAAGTTAATTCTTTCTATAGATTTAAATATTTAGTAATAAAATAACCATAGAAGGGGGGAGAGGGGGATCCCCCCCCCCCACAAACGGCACTAGGATTACGAAGATTAAATGTAAATGTACATTGATTTTAGTAAAATAAAATTAAAAGTTGGATTCTTATGAAAGTAATTCGTCCCTTTCCATCATTTTTTCTATCTGAAAGTCTTTCATTTGTCAAATATCAAGAGGATAAAAATAGAATATTCACTTCAAAAGTATCTTCTTTCCATTTTATATAGTAGTTCTATTCAAGTTAATCAAATGATACATTTACAGCAGTAAAAGTATAACCTCTAAATATATCTCTTAGCCACGTGACGTACGAGTAGCAACATCACTTTTGAAGTGAAGTAAACTATTTTAAGTTTATCTTAGTGTTCTGAAAACTTCTTTTTGATTACCTATTTTTCCTCTTTGCAATATTTCTCGTTGTTAGTAATATAGATCCATTAAGACTGACAGACCATAATTTGGACAAATAGACACATAGAACAAGTACAAATAGCATGGAAAAAAACAAATTTCCGATTTAAAAGAATTTATTGTGTAAAATGGAGAATGGAAACTATTGTTGTTACAATATTTTTAACTTATCACACTGTAGCAACGCTGCATCACACAAATTAAAATAAAAATCAAGATTTTTTTGACAATTTATTTTAACAAATTATTATGATTTTATAAACTTACTCATAGGGGATGCTAGTCTAAATCTTGAAAGATCTGTTCACAATTATGGATAAAAAACAATTTTGTATTGCAATTAAATTTTCTTCTTTTTTTGATTTAAGACAAAAGGTTTAAAATCTGAAAGGTGATCTAAAATTTTGTTTAAAAAACTGTATAAACTTCTATTTGTGACTTTTTAACCCCATTTTTTGTCCAAATTGATGAAGATCACCTTAATAACAAATAATAATTACTTTAGAGACCCTGTATATTAATTTTATAGTAATATATCAATATTCATTATAGAGAGCAAGTATGATCATTTTCAACTTTTTTCTTCATCTTTTTTTGTATATTTATTTTTATGCCTTGGAAAAAAGCTGAAAATGAACATATAGCGTTTTTTTGTACTGGGAATTAAAGGCGAGAATAATATGTCTATGTTCAAAGTAAATTTATACATTATAAAAATCTATTTTTGTTCTGCTATATTTGGTGTTAAAATATCTATATTTTTCTTTTAAACATTTCATTGTCAAGGTGTTTAATATTAAAATTGTAATGAGTTTCTTAAATTATATTTGAAAATAGTGTATGTGATTACTGATTATATTCTATAAAATGCAGTTTTTAACCAAATAGCAGAACATATAGAAATTTCATCTTAATTAATGTAATTATCCTAACTCAATAAATCATAAAAAAACTAAATAAATTTTTAAGTACATTATTGTTATTAACAAATTGAAGTAAGATTACTAGAAAGAACAAAGTAACATTTATATTTTATATACATACATGACAAAAAAACTAAACTCCATACAAAAATAATAAAATCTCAACAAAATAATCTAACAAAGTCTTATTTAATAAATATTTGCAATCAAAATAAAATGAAAATCATATTGATTATCAATTTTGAATAGTTTTTGGTCCATAGCTCTCTCAGCTTTTTAAAAACACATTAAGTTACAGAATTTCTCATAAGAAAACTGATTATTTTTCACTAGTTATCCATCAATTTAATATGATAATCTCTCTTGTTTATAATTAATCATTATAGAAGATATATAGATTTTTTATGCTTATTTTTGTCCATACAACTATTGCAGAAAATTTTAAAGGTTTGGTTGAAAAAGAAATTAAAGAAAGTTTAAAGGGTTCAGAAATACATATAATTATCAAAGTTAAGGGTAGGGTAAGGTTTTAATACATACAATCTATATTTAAACAGGGTAAACAATTTAATAAACATTTACCATTAAACTCTTAAGAATTAATTCTAATTAGGATTTTTATCTAAAAAACTTATTCCACTTTTAAGAATTGTTCAGGGTGTTTTTTTTGCCTAATTTAACCCACTAACCCCTAGCAGAATTTAATTCAATACTATCTTATTTTCTTCATTGCCTTGAGGAGTTTTATTTCAAAACAAATATTTTACAATTTTTGGTGAATTATATCTTGAAAAGTTGTTTTGTTGTAGTAAATAATCTTTGGAATATTATTAGATTAACAAAAAAACACCCTGTACTTATTTAGCATTAAAGATAATATACAATTTATATTTAAATTAACTCTAATTATTTTGATTAAATGTAACTAGAAAGAATAAAAACTGGGTACAACTAGTTTATTATTATTTTTATATAACATTTAGGTTGATATATAATTGTAGATATGGTACAGTTTAGGTCAGATTTGGCACAGAATAAATAATTTACACTCAGTTTTGCTTTAGTTTTTACATTTGGCAAGAAATTGGCATTTGCTGAGTATTCTTAAAAAATTAAATTTCTTTTAAACCCACAAAATTATCTAAATTACTTTTTTTTTAAATTTCATATCCCATATAAACATTTAACTAAATCCTATACTCTTAATATTTAATAAAAACTTTCACATATTATACATACAGACATTTAAGAATCTTAATTTAGGTTTTGATAAGATTGGGTAAGGGATGGGGAAGGGCAATATTTAAGGGTAGGTTAGGGATAATAGGGATTTGAAGAAAAAAGGGATTATAGTGCGCCTTTGGTACATAAAATTTTCTGGTGTGTCAGGCTGATATGTTATATTCTTTTCTTGGTAAGTAATAATCTTTTTTTTGCATAGACATTTGCATACAAGTTCTGTTTTTAATAAACACATTTTCAATAATAATGGGCTCCAATTTATGTACATATAGCAATAAATATTTATTTTTGATCAATGAATTTTTATCAATATTGAATATTCAGATATGAAATAAATTCTTTCCAATACAAATCCATAATATTTTTGCATAAATGCAAGATTGATTTCTGACCATTTGGCCTCCAGTAAAAGCTTTTATTTTTCATTTTTGGCAGAAAACAATAATATTCGTATGTTTACAAATAGCAAACATATTTCATTTGTAAGTTAAACTTTTTGTGACCATAAAGTTGCAGTCAAACATTGCACTTATATTTGTTTTCATATTGTAAATATTGATAAAAATACATCGAGTTTTCATTATGAACATAATGTGATAAAAATTTAAATTTTAGAAATACTACTTTGACTAGAATTGTTACTATTGCTTTGGATAATAATACAAGTATTAATTTAGTTACAATTGAGCCCTTAATAATAATAATAATATTATAGCAAATAATTTATTAAATTTGATATGATTATGACAAGATATGTTAAGATCAGAATGAATCTTACACTTTAAATTAAAGAATTGTTACAGGGTGCCTCAGAATAAACCTGTCACCCTGTAGATCAAATTCTCAGTCACAGAAAACATTTTCTTTTTATTATTTATATAATTTTGAAAGATTACTGGTATCAGTATGAAAGATCTTTTTATTTTCATAAGATATTATTAATAAATAATTATTAGGTAATTTATTACTCTAAACATAAAGAATATCATAAAACTTCTTATAGGATAATAATGTTCATTTGTTGATAAAATGATAAGCATGATATTAATGCGTAACTAAAATTTTATAACAATAATTTGACTAAATAAATTTATAAGGAAGATAAAATTTTTGTGTTTGATTAAGATATGTGCGTCTAAGTTTAGGAAAAAAATGATAAAAACTGGGTTTTTGATCAAAATTTTATTCTTCTGCAATTTATTCTATTTGCATAATAGAATGTGCTAGAATACTTTTAGTTTTTTTTTCTCTTCTTTTATATGAAGAATTTTAAAGATGAATAGAAAATTGTAAAAAATATAAAGATGAATATTAGTTTGAGTAAGTCACAAAAACTCATTGGTATTATTTCACCCTTTTATATGACTAATATGAAAATTTTTCACTGGATTTGGCAACTTTTCATTGCATTTTTATGCTTTAAATTTTGATTATATAATGTACAATACAATATACATTTACTAAATATTTATGTCTATAACATTTTTAATAACTCACATTTTCCACTTTACTATCTCATTGTGGTACATTTTTGTTAACACTGTCATTGTTTAATTCAAAGGCTTTAATCTTTTAACTGAAACACTTTCATATTATAGGGGACAAATTGTAGCTTTTTATTTCTTTTGGATACAATAGGAAAAACTGAGCAGGTTTAGTCTTTTCCCTCTTTTATCTTAATGATATTTCATAACTTGTTGTAATTGTTCTGTTATTAGTTAAAATTTTAACCAAATAATTTTTCAATCTTGTTTGCTGTTGGTTAAAATTGTAACTAATCAGAGCCCAGCAAAGTACGCATAGTATTTCCATTACCATCATCTGACCCACCAGTTGTTCCAGGGATGATAAGGGGAGTAGAGGGAGTGGTGGAGAGGGAAGGGGACCAAGGGCCCTGCTCCCCCCATGCTATGCCCACCACTACCTCCTGGTGATGGCTATTGGACATTAGTTTTAATGATATGGTTAGGGCTGATGTACTGGAAGCCCGCCATTCCACCCATAGAGGCTGTCTCCAGAGATATCCTAAACAAAAATGTTCAATAAAAATTTTCATAATCAACTCTAAATTGTTACTTTAAAATTTATCTCAATTTGTAAATCCTAAACAAAAATTGAAAATGATGGGTAATGATTTACAATAAATAAAAAGGACCTAAGTTTTAATGTTATCTTTTTCAACATTTTAATTGGCAAATTATTTTATCATTACACCCATTTTTACCTTTGTACTAGGATCTTTAAGTTTAGGCAATTTACTGAGTGTCAAGTAAATAATTCAAAATATCTAATATTTTGTGACTGTATTAAATATTTGTTAAAGTTAACCAAAAAAAAGCCTTTTTTGAATGATGAAGATTATTAAATTCATGGGAAAAAATCTATATATTTTAAGGCACTCAGTTAAAATTATGTTTACTTTTGTTAAAATATGTACTTTTAATAAAAGCTAATTGCTTGCATATTTAAAAAAACTAATTAAAATTCACCTAGAGACAATTTATCTATTTCTTTTATAAGTGTTATTTTTTTCTGAAAGTAAAATTATTAATTGGGTTTAGGGTAAGGGTAGGGTAATTTGTAGACTTGAAAGAGCAAAGGGGTTAGATTTTAAGGGTAGATGTTTTAGCTTTAAATTTAGACTTTATAATTCATTTTGATTTTGAATTGATAAAAAAATTTGATGGGGTTAGGGTAGGGTAAAGGGTAGGGTGATGGTTTGCATGCAAAGGTAATAGGTTTCAACTTCATAGATTTAACCTGGAAAGGCTAAAAATTGAAGTGAATAGTTTTAAAAAGAAATATATTTTTCAAATGCAATGATTTAGAAGTGAAAATATTTGAAAAATAATTCCTTTTTGATAAATAAAAATCTAAGCAATTTACCTCAGGGATTGGGTGGTACAAAAATCTGTCTGTCTGTGCACATGTACACAAGAGGGGTAGCAGTACAAGTGTACAACAAGGATGTCCCTGCATTCAGTAGGGCATGAATTTTTGATCTCGTATTCCAGGAATGGATATGAGACATGGGGAGGCCTTTAGCTTGGAGGTGGGTACAATGTACTGTTCGTACGAGGGGAGTCTCATAACATGGTTGTAGATACTCGCATCCACAAACTAGATGACACAAGCACAGGGTTGGAACTATCAACTTTGTCAAGAATGGGATTTGGAATCAGCTAGAAATTTAGTTTGTCATTTCATTTTATGTCATTTATAATGGGAATAATTCATTAATTAAATAAATAAGAAAAATAACTAAACCTGATTTTTCAAGAAGTTATTGTTCGCATTATCTGAAATGTATTTAGCAGCCCTTGAATATTTGATAAATTTTTTTTTGTGTTAGCATAAATGACTAACCAAATATTATTTAGCTGATGTAATTGGGAATTATTTTAGCGTTTAAAACTTTATAATAATATTCAGGATATTTAAATACAATACAATCCTAAAGGTAAGTTATTGTCCATTTCTTAAATAGTTTTAAAAATAATATTTACAGCAAAATTTCTAATAGGGTTTCATAAGGATTTAAATGATACAACATACGTAGGGTAATAAGTAGTTAATCAATGATCTAGTAAACAAAAAAATAAGAATGTAACAACAAGAGTTCCGTCCCTGGCATCCCTGCTGGTGATTTGGCTGGCAACCCTGTCCGGGGTGTGTAGGATGGCAACCCTGTTGGTGTGCGCTTGCCGCGGGATGATGGTGTGCTAACAGCTGATAGGTTTGGTTTGGCAGCATGGCGCCACTTCCAGTCAGCTGATCTGTGGTTAGACAAGGCGGGGAGAGAGCCGGGTGGTGGGGTGAAACTGCCTGCAACGGCAGGTTATTGTTGGCCGCTTTTTCTGCCTCCTCAGCTAGAGCAAGGTTTACCCGGAAAACTTCCATGCTGGATACAAAAATTTGGTTCATATTAAAAAATTAAGGGTGTAGAAAATATTAGAATTATCTTCTCTTAAGATTAGATAGTTTGGGTAACAAGCATTAGGAGGTTGTGAACAAAAATAAGGCTACTCAAACAGGTAATCATTTTGACTTTTTTATTTTCTTATTGGGATGGTTAAATATACAAATTTTTAGTCTATTAGATATATTTATAGTTGATTTAGATGTTATTACAGATGAGATAAAGTGATTATAATTTGTTTATCCTTCCCCAACTAAATACCTATTTGGCAGGTATGAAGTCTGCAAATAAAAGTTTACATAGCAAATATTTTGCTCAAACTTGTGACATAGGCACATCAAGTTGCAAACAAAATTAAGGTGATTGCAAAGATTGCGAAGGGAAAATGCAAATATTCCATATTTCTGTATGATGTACTCTAGAAAATGGTAACTTAATGTGTCATTTCCTAATATGTACTGTTGCTTTTTGGGCTAATTTCATGCCCTCCCCAAGAGGCTAAAGGCGAAGCAACTAGTTTACTAAAAATGTAAAAGACTTTAAATTGTAAAGATCTGTTAAGATTTCTACATTTAAGAGTACAATATAAATTTATTGTATGAAGAAATTTCTTTGTTAAGATTTTGATTTATGTAACTGTATAGTGTTATAGGCATAATGTACTGTTTTAAAGAAAAATTTTCGCTGAATTAAAATCTTATTGAAAGAATATTTTAATTAATTTTTCTATCATTCCATTTCATTTAATCATCTTAAAACTTGCAAAACATTACTACTTAAAAAATATGATTCTAGACGTCTAAACGTTTATGATAATTTTTGAAGAAAATGATTATTTATAATGGTGCACCATAATGTACAAAGTACAGAAAAAGTTTTCATTTTTTTCTCTACATTTTTATATGTGTGGTGAAATCATCCAAGAAAAAAAATTGGCAATGGTTAATTTACCATGAAAGTTCTCATTCAAAATATACTCAACAATGAAAAAGGATTGCTTTCAATGAATCGATTAAAAGATTAGAGAAAAATCATTTGAGTAAGATAAGAATCAAAATACATAAGAGAACCCTTATTGCAAGGTCATGACTTATTTAATTTCTTTAAAGTAACATATCTAATGTACTTCTTTCAACGTTTGATTCATTTGGTTAAAATCATTATTGTCACTTTATTTTTTAGATTAAAGTTCCTTGTTTATGGCAATAAAATGCTCGTAGAAAAATATTGAGAAAAAGATTTGTTATGATATACCCTCTTTATCAAACTGACATACACTTACACCTTCAGCTCAGCTTAACAGGAATGCAAGAGTAGATGGTAAACAAAATGTTTAAAAAATATTCAAAAATTTTACCCCTTAATTTTTATGGTTGTCTTCAAATAAAGCTCAATACTATATTATTTCAAAGAATAAAATTTATATATTTTATGGGTAATTTTTTTGGCACTTCCAACAAACTTAGATAGCTTTGAATTTTTGTGAAATTTTCTATTATATATAAAAGAATCACAGTGAAATGGAGAATGTTAATGGATAACAGTATTTACAAAAGCTTTCAAACTATCAAATATTAAAATAGCATATTTTTTTTATGCACAAGTTTCTAATTTTACTTGGCTTTCATCTACTTTGGTTAACACCAATGAATGAATACATAGGAAAGAATTTAATATCTAGCTTAACATTACTTTCTCTTTATTCCTGACTTGTAACCCAACTGTGTGTACTATAATGTATTTGCTACATAAATGTTTTTCTACCCACACCACAAAGAAATGGACGAATCCATTATTTGCGAATGAACTACTATTGCCCTCTGTTGTTCTTCTTTTTATTCTTCTAGAAGATATGCTTGTTGTAAGAATTAAAGTCCAGATCAACTAGGCTGATTTTTTATGATATCTATTATCATAAATAATGTTCACTGTTAAATGGTAAATCTCTCCCTTTTAATAATTAATCAATGATTCAAAAAGGTCTTAATTACAAAACAAAAGCTTTAAGCTTAATTTTACTTCTTTAATTTAATATGTGGAAGAAATATTTGAATTTCAATGATCTAATAGTCAAAAGAATTTAAAAGAAAACCAGCTTTACTTATATCAATGTACTATGGTCTTTTATAACCCAAATATGTAAATGATTTTTCCCAATATTAAAAGAATAATAATTGGATAACACGAGATAAAAGAGATTTCCTGAAAAGTAGTGTACCATGCTTTAAAAAAAAACTTTAAGAACAAAATTGTCTTTAAATAATAAAATTTTTACTGATATATGGAAAACCAAACGTAGAATAAAATAGGACAAGAAAAAGTATTCCAAATGATAAACAGTAGAACAGGGCAAACCGAATTTGCCAAAAAAAGAGAGACTTAAAAATTTATAACGTTTGATTATTTTTATAGTTTGTCCTAGTCTACTACATATCTAAAAGAATACTATCCTTTATTCATTATAATAGAGGTATGATATATAGATGATCAATCCAACATTATCAAGTTTCAAAGGGGGGCAGGAACAAGAGAAAGGGAAGGCTGGGAGAGCAGGAAAGGGGACAGTCTCATTATTTTAAATCTTTTTTAGGCAATAAACAAGCAATATCAAAAGTAATCTTTCATTTATTATTGTTTTTTCACTCCTACAATGAAAAAACAGTTTTATATTTTTAAAAGTTGCTCATTTGTTGCCGTAAAACATTTTTGAAAAGCTCAAATTGTGTTATTATCTAAAAAAAAGTATAATTGTGCGGGTTTCATACGAGATTATTGTTTCATACATACTTTAGCTCACATTAGGCTAATATAAAAAATTGCTCTTTGAATATAATTTATATTTATTTTAGCCTATTGTGTACTATGTTTTAAGTGAAATTATTCTTTCTTTTGCCAGAAATCATTGTATAAATATGATTTCATGAACAAGAAACAATTTTTCATAATCATTAATCAAGTTCACTTTTTCATAAGTCAAGGTTGAAAAATTAAAAGCAAGTGAAAAATAAAGTTAAAAACTACTTTCTCATGTTATTAATTTCAGATAATCAATTATTTTCTTTCAATTTTTCAAACTCAGGTATTTTGAAATATTAAGAATATACTTTTGTTTCATGTTTTGTTTCATTTAAAGGATGGGAAAGGGATTAAGGAAAGATAATAGTTTATCTTTACATATCTACTTAAATAAATTGCTCAAAATACATGATTTTCCAATAATGATTATTACATGATTAAAATTCAGGGATCTACAATTTTCAAGATTGTAAATGGGGAGGGAACAGGATGGACAAATGTATTTTTGTTTCTAATTTTGTAGATACACTTTCAAGAACCTCTAAATGTTTACAATCAAAATTTTAGAAAATATTGCATTTTTTAGTAAAAAATATTATTGTTTTTGATTATAGACATTTATTGGCTTGAAAAAAGTACTATAGATAGATGGACAAGAGAGATATAGCAGCATTATAGGAGTTGATAGAGGGATAAATCAAGATATGGGGTTAATCCAAGGGAAACTTGAGGGTAATTATTTAGGGGTGGTTTAGTTACCTCATGTTGATAAGATATTGTGCCAAGGCCACAGACTCACAGTTGCCAGATATTGTGATGGTTCTGTCCAGGTTTGCTGGTGCATCCTTATCCTCACAGTTAGAGATACGGATCATAGCTCCAGACAGTTGTCTAAACAATATTTTTAAATTAGTTTTTTTTAATGTATAGTTTATTTTACTTACTATTAGTATCGACAAGAAATTAAGTAAATAGTAAAATTAGTTAATCTTAAATTCATAAAGAAAATGTCTATGATATTTTTCTAGTTGCTTGGATATTAAGACTTAAAAAAAAACATTACAGTCTTTTTTATGGACATACAGTATGCAATTAAGACTAATTAGTTATTAATTGCAAATTAGGTGTTTGCAAACCGGCGGCTTCATAATCTGCAATCTATCTCACCAATCAAAAAGTTTAGATAAATCTTTGCATAGGTAATGTAGAAAAAAAAGGCTATAGACTGGGATTATAAAGGGTAGTAGGGCATAGATGTAGATTGTTACATCACCATTGCATTGTAAATAAAAAAGAACCATTTTGTTCACAAGAAAAGTGCTTCTTCCTAATGACAGTGAACTGTGTGTTTATTTCATTGTTCCACTAAAGTCTGTAAGAATATAATATATGGCATTTTAAATTTAATGTAACAGTCATATTTTCATTATCCTTAAAATAAAATAACAGGAGCTATGCGTGTGTATTTCTGTGTGTACCAAATGACCCCACTAACAACTGAACCGATATGGTTTTTTACAAGGTAGTTTCAAGGACTAACCTACTAGAGGACATACATCCTAAATGGACAAACCTACTAAAGGACATACATCCTAAATGGACAAACCTACTAAAGGACATACATCCTAAATGGACAAACCTGCTAAAGGACATACATCCTAAATGGACAAACCCACTTAAGGACATACATCCTAAATGGACAAACCTACTAAAGGACATACATCCTAAATGGACACACCTACTAAAGGACATGCATCCTAAATGGACAAACCTACTAAAGGACATACATCCTAAATGGACAAACCTACTTAAAGACATACATCCCAAGGGACAAAGGTCCAACAGGAAAAACGTACTATCGTAGGGGTCCAATTACTATGATATAAACAGATTTTGTGAAAAGCCTTTGCGCACAATGTATCTTCTCCATTTACATATTATAAATTATTTTAGTTACATATAAAGGGATAAACCTTAATCATAGAGTAGCTCTGGTATTAAAATATATATAAACTAATGTATGCTTTAGTGTTTTACTGCATCAAGGATCCCTAAATGCATTATGCCTGGTACCCAAGGTTGCCTGGGCACAAACAAACTTAAAACTTCACCAAAATGTTTATAAACTCTTGGTTTCAAATTTGCAGCATTTGTTGCACAATTTATTTTTAAATTCAATTTATTTTTTAATCTTCCAAAAAACTTAAGTGCAGAAATTGTAAATATCACATTTTAAAGACCATATTTTTACAAATGTGGATTAATTCAATAATTTGGTAGCCCTGTTATGCTGTGGATTGATGCCTATGATGTGGCATCCATGGCCACTCAAATATTCTCTTTTAAAGGGATAAATTGCCGGTGCAGTTTTTATTTTTGTTTAAAGAACAAAGTTTAACAACTTTATACAAATTATCACAACAGAACACAATGGATCAAAAAACTGTCATGTAAAAAAAGTAGTAAGTTGTGTTTGTCTGTGTTAGGTATGATCTAAAAGCTTTATATTTATATTTTAAGCAAAGTGTCAGTTTGCCTTCCGACTTTGGATTCTAAATTCTTCCCTTTTTAAAATTTTGCTTCTGCTTCTTTCACTTTTGTATTTCATGTAGAAGTTGAAAAAAAAAATGTTTTGTGATTTAGAACCAATGTGAAAAAGAATGGTTTCTGAATATTTTAGTACGTTGAAGTTTTGTGTGCATGTGTGTGTGTGTGTGAGTTTGGGAAAATGGATTAGGATGCAGAACTAAACTTAAAATTTTAGACAATCTCTTTTCCCCCCCATGAAAATTAGTTAAAAGTTGCATAAAATTATGAAAATTATGATTAGTTGGATAGAAGAGAAAAGAATGAGAGGGATTAGTTTGAAAGAGATGAATAGAGACATGCATTTAAAAAAACAAATATTCAGAGATCTTACGGGATAAGACAAAGGACGATAAAATTATGTACATCCCCATTTACGATAAACAAAATTACCCCTTCTGTAAATTAAGATATTAAATTATTGGACGAACCAATAAAAATCAATAAAAGTACCTAAAATTTAAAGCCAACAAATAAGAAAACTAGGTTATAAAACTTAGGGTACTAATATTATTAACACTCTCCTCCCAAGAGATTTAGACATTAACTCAGATCAAAGATTAGAGAATAGATAGTTGGCAATAATTAATGATGGTCATAGCTGATATATTATGTTACAAAAAATTGATATGTCGTCGACAAAACTTTCCTTAGTAACTCATGTTTAATTTCTTTTTGTAATGTTTACCCTCTGACAATAAGAAACGAAAATTGAAGGAAAGAAATATAATTCTTAGAAGTACTTTGATTTATATCAATTCTCATATACTCTTTCTCTCTCTTTTTTTTCTTTAAAGTCATATAAATCTATCATATAATTGCAGTTTTTCATTCTAAAAACAGTTAACCCCAAAAATCAATTTAAATTAATTAGTTTAGTGCTTCCAAGAGACCACAAGAGATAAGACAATGGACGACAAATAAAACTCCTTTAATGATAATTCTATAGATTAAGATTATTAGTTGAAGAGTTTAGACACTATTAGTTTGAACGAACCTATCAATATTTAATAAAACACCAAAGATTGAGAGAACATGTTTATACAACTTTGGGTAGCAGTATAATTAACAGTATAAAAACCAATGCATTTGGTTCTTGACTTTTTTCATCCCAAGCAATGTTCATCATAATGTTTCAAAAAATGTAACTAAAATTTAATTAATATCTACTAAATTATTTGTTACTGAAAAAAAAACAATTTACCTGATTTCCGCGACCTTGCTGCCACCTTTGCCAATAATGCAGCCAATCAACTCATTAGGCACGGTCATCTCGTGTGTCTGGTGGGGGGAGGGCGGGGCTCTGACCGGAGCGGCTAGCAGTGCCAGGGTCGCCGGGTTGATGAGGCCGCCCCCAACTCCGGGGCTACCCAGGCTCACGGGGATGCCGACTTTGTTATGCTGAAATAAAGAAAGTTTAATTAAAACAGATTATCCATTATTTACTGCACAGATGGTTCGCAACCTACAAATAGACCTATAGACCATTAGAAGAAAGAAGATTTTTAGAATATATTTGCCTTTTTTTATATGTTACTGAATCATTTATTTAAATATATATGTTTTGATTAATATTCTATCATATTTTCAATTAGAAATAAATTACAAATTTCTCTTATAATAAAATAGAAAATTATTTTATTTTCTCAAAAAGACTTTGTTAGGAATATTTATTAATAAAAACAGTAATACTTGTATAACAAGGATGATAACATCCTAACATATTAAGAACTAACAACAGATGGAAAAACAAAATAATTTAGTAAGGGATTTATTCACAAATGTACTTCAAATATCAGCTGAGCAAGTAACATTTACCCCCCCCCCTCTCCTCCTTTAAAAACAGTTTTACTCAAAGATTAAATTCTTAGGGGATAGAAAACTTAAAGAAGGATTTATTTTTGAGTTGTAACAAAAGATATCACTGTTTATGGTTCTAATCTATTTTCCTAAAACACAATGTGCTTATTATAATATTAGTTACTATCCTAGAGTTTTCATTACTTGGGGACAAAGGGGCAAGGTCTGAGTATAAAATATTATCCCCGAGTGTTAATAAATTTTATACATAAGTGTATCTTTACAGTACAATAACAAGTTGGGATACGCATAAATAATCTTAAATTAACAGATGTTGGAAGTGTTTTGTCGTCTTTAAAGACTAAGTTGTATTTGAATATTTGAAAATCATTAATAACCAAAGAAGCTTAAATTTCTTAACCGTTTAAATAGATAATTTTATAATACAATATTTCAATATTTTTTTCATCCAACCTTTTCTAAAAAAATATCTACAAATCTTCTTTTCTTGATAAATTGTTGCGAAGTTTTTTATTACCTTATTTTAATAGGTTTTTAATTTATACTCGTTTTTAATGTATTTTATGTTTTATTACATAAAAATAGATTTATAGTACCATTATATACTTATGTTTTTACTTAAAACGTTTATTCTAGAAGATGAAAAGAGAGAGGGAAAAACAATAATATAAGAGATATAAGAAAGAAATAGATAGAGAAAGTAGAGAAAGATAGAAAAGGAGAAATTGAGAAAGAGGGATAATCATAAAGTAAAAGACACTGAAATAGCTTATAATTTTTAAACAACCTATAAAGGTACCCTATTTGAGGAAGAGGGCAAAAATAAACAGAAAAATATCAAAAATTTAATTTAAAAAAGAAATAGCTGAAAACACCCCGGGAGCTAGGTCAAGCTTTCTTTAAATGTAGTATTTGATCGTTCAAGTGTTTTACTTTACGAGACCTTAAAGTACAAATACAAGTACCCTTTAAAAAATTAATCAATTATAATGTACATTGGACTGCTAATGCTATTTAGTCTTTGTATTGGCCTATAATTGGTCATTAGTATTGTATGACTTTTTTATTTTTTTTTATAGGCACTATAAAGAGCTTTGAAAGAGATGAAAAAAAGGGACAACGCCAAAAAAACGGATAAAAAAGATAAAGAAAGAGATAATGTAAGGGTAAGAGAAAAAGTAAGAAAATAAGAGAAAGAAGCTGCTAGTAATATAACCATTTTGGCCAAAATGAGACCATAAATAATTCTACCAGCTTACAAAATATGAAAGGGACAAGTATCATCAAACAAATTGTACAGCAACACAAACAAAAAAAGGTTTATTAAATCTTTTAGAAATTAGAACAAGATCAGTTTTTTTTTATAAAATCTTTGACTTTCGTTAAAATATCCGATGAAAAATGTCGTAGTACATACAATTAAATAAAGCTCTATACAGTGCCTATCAAAAAATGACGTTATACAATACACATGACTAATCATAGGCCAATACAGTGACTAAATTACCAATGGAAGGCCAGTATGAATTTTAATTGAAATAGGCTAGTTTGTCATTTTTAAGAGGCACTAAATAGCTTCAATTCTATTATGAACGATTGTTCCTGTCCTAACCCACCTAAGGAATCTTTACAAAATTGAAACTTTATAACATTATATTACAAACAAAAACTTAGAGTGGAAATTTATGATCCTTAGTGTAAAAAAAACTAATTAAGTCATAAAACATATATAAAATGTACTGTTCTTCTAATTAAAAATCTTTAAAACTATTTATCTTTAAAAAAGTAAAGAGATCTATAAAGTTTTTAGTTTATGAAATTTGTAGCATAAAAAGAAGATTACATGGTATAATTTACTTTACTCATAAACAGACAGACAGACAAACCCTGGGACAGTGAAAGACATATTGACAAACTTTTATTAGACTTAGGTAGTATTAATTGTATAATTTTATTGCTTATTTTATTTTTCAATTAAGATGATTTAAAGAAAATAATACCTAATAGGTTTAAAAGAACATAATATTGAAAGAGAATTATATTCTTCATTATAACTTTATGGCTATTGTCACATTTTTCATACAAAAGATTTTTTAAACACAGCATTAGGTTGGTAAAAGTCCTAACTTACAAAAAGCCATATATACAACTTTATGGCTCACGTCGTATTTCAATTTATATCCTAATCATCAGTTATATGGCGCCTAATGAAAAATTATTTTGTCTCCAATTGTTTTGCCAACTTAAACTCATTGGTAAAACTAATGTGATTAAATTTAAGTTTTATGCATTAATTGGATGGTATAGCTTTAATTTTTATGCTCCCACAATTATTGGAAAAGAAGAATTGTATTTGAATAAAATAATTAGGAGAAAATTGTTTAAAATGTAATTATACCTGCACTTGACTTGGTAAAGGGGGACTGGGCACTATTGCCTGAAACAAAGCAAAAAATTAGAACCAAAAATGTATAGGATTTTGAGTTTCTAAATTCTAATTATTTATCAACTTTTTAAAGGAATCAAGTAATGATTTTTGGTGTTGTTAAAATCATACATGATAAGAAAATTTAATTATCTTAAAATTAAATAAGATAAGTTTAAGGTTTATGTATCTTTACAAAGTGTCTCAAAATCAGCCATGTGACGTCATAAGAAAGAAGGATTATCCATCTCTTTTTTAGAGGTATTCTTTCCCACTTCTCCTCTCATCTCCCATATTTTTATGACGTAACATTGCTGATTTTTTAGACACTTTGTAAAGTTACAGGAGGTTTTTTTTATATTGAGATAAAGATAAAAATTAGAAATATTCAGCTTCTATAAAGAAACAAAAATGTGTGTTTTGAAATCAATTATATGATAAATGTGTAAAGACAAGCACATTAGGAGTAAATTCTAGAGTATTTTTACTGTTTATAAAGACAGATGAAATGTGTTTAAAATATATGTTTCTAATGTTAACATTACCAGAAAAAAATAGCGAGTTGATAAAATAAGGAAAAGAAGTATTTAAACTATGCACTGACCATTGAAGGGACAATTGTTTAGGAAAATTAAGTAATGGGACAAATTGAGTAAAAAATTAGCCATGTGACGTCATAAAAATGAGGAATTATCCATTTCTTTCCCACTTCTCCTCTCATCTCCCTCCTTTTTATGACGTCACATGGCTGATTTTTGAGTCACTTTGTCCCACAAAATAATTAAAATAAACACTGAAAAGTATGATTGCAGAAGTACGTAATTATTTTGCATGTGGCAAAAGAACGGCAAAAGAATTGTGTTTAATCTATTTAATAATTAAATTAAATACTATAACAAAACCAGATTTTCTTCTCTGCTTATTCCTATGCTGTGATGGCTTTCTACATGGCTCCTCAACCATCCGTAGGTTTTAACATTGAATCTTGGCTTAATTTAATTTATTACTTACTGTTCGTTTTCCATAAAATATTCTTTTGGATTCTTTTTGCTGCGCTACAAATAGACAAAATTGTCCTTGTTGACATTAACAACAAAAATACACATTCTTTTTATTTCCTGTTGTCTGTATGTCTGTCTAGCTGTGGGCACAATTCAGGTCAAAAAAGTTCATTAAGTAAATCTGCATATCTTTTTTTATCTT
Organism: Acartia tonsa; assembly: GCA_900241095.1. Lineage (NCBI taxonomy): Eukaryota > Metazoa > Arthropoda > Copepoda > Calanoida > Acartiidae > Acartia > Acartia tonsa. The sequence continues at coordinate 31,814 of LS049291.1, read as the reverse complement.
CTACATTTAGTTTAATTAGTGTAAAAACTGATTTGCTAAATGTTTTGTTTTAGTAGAATATAAAGTGTTGATATAGTCATGGACGCAGTATTTTCAAAATTTAAATATTATTTTACTATAGATATGTGTGACATTAACGTAATTATGTTCAATAGAAATACAATATTATTATAAATAAATAAGATGACAGTTAACCAAATCGTAATAAAATGCAATTAAAAATTGAATTAAAATGATTTTTTGTTTGTTTACTGATTGTAGCAAAATTGAATCATATTTATATTCAATTTATAAAAACTTTTTTCCTGTTCTTTATTTGTTTTTAACATTAGATTTGTTCCCATTGAGGACATTGTATATTAAATATTATTTCCTTTTGACAAATTACCAAAGGTAAAATTAACTAGTAAAACTTTGAAAATGTAAAATTATACTTTAAAATCCTATCCCTGTTTTTATTTCCGAGAGAGAAAGATGCAAAGTGTTATGTTAATTGTTTTGCTAAGATCAAACTTACATTAAGTTACAATTTTTGTTTCATATTTTAAATTTCATTTTAAAACGTGTGCAGTACTTGAAAGCTTAAATACACGTTAAAAGGATTTATTCGTTAGTCTAGGCAACTTGTGAAAAAATTGATAAAAAAAAACAAATAAAAAATATTATCATATAATCTAATTTGCAGCTTTCAACTACACGTGAAATATCTACATAAAACTTAAAAAAAATTTTATGCCTTTGATATAATCTTATTTATTCAATTTATCACAAAACCTTTTTCAGTATTACTGTATTACAATTTAATGTTCTTTGTGTAATTGTTGATGTTGTAATACTAATGGTCAAAAATATACTTGTATTTTAAAATGTTTTACGTCATAACAACAAAGCTTTCAAAAACAAGTAGCTGTATTAAAATATAAAGTCATACTTATCTTTACATGGGTTAATCGTTTTAAGCTAAACCTATCTATTAGGAGGTATAACTATCAACCACATAAGTTAACTTATTCAAATTTTTACCGAACTACATACAAAATCAAATTTGGTTTTGAAGCAAAAAAACAACAAAAAAACATGGAATCCTTAAAGCAAGCTATAGTTGAGATGCTTATGTTAATGTTTGAACAAGTTAAACAAGAATAATTATTATTCAACCAAATAACTTACTTGTGCTGGGTGGTGAACAAGGGCCTGAATGTTGGGGACAGCGGCGGCTGAAGGCGGCGAAATTGTCTTCAATGGCGTGTACGGTACCGTTACTCCCTTTGGCGGTGACTGAAAAACATTTACAAATCAAAACAAATAGACTAATCTATCCAATTATATAAAGTAGTAAGGTTATTCTTTTAGTCCGTTAAAATCTAAATGATTTCATTTATTAAGTTCTACATTTTAGGAAAATTTCACTGAGATACCCAGATGTTATTATGCTATTTTTGAATAAAAGTCTTTAGGTGGCTTCGGGTTTCTTACTGCGCTTTGTACCCTAGATGTTACAGCCGCAACCGCTAGGATTGTTTACAAAGCTAGTAACTGTGGTCTAATAAAATAGGTTATTCCATAATTTAGATTAGATGGAAATTAAAACAAACTTTAACTATAATCCTAAACCAAACACCTCAAATTATTAAATAAAAGGAAACTATGAGACTTAAATTTTCAAACTTTTTGTAATGTTATTTTTTCCTAAATAGTGGATAATAGTAGCAAATTTCAGTGGCAATATTTTGACGTACAAGAACTATTAACTAATTATGAATATTTATTTCATTTAAGATTTGAAATACCTCCTTTTAGGAAGCTATACTTAATTTCTAAGCCTTCTTATATGTTACAAATGTCCTTATTACATTGATTACCATAGTCACCCCTTACATTATATCTTTAAGACAGTACTTTTCATGGTTTAAATAGTCACCAATCACTTCAATAAACTGTGCAGATAAAACCAACTATCAGACAGTCCTTCTACTAGTTAACAGGGTAATATCTGTGTATAACCTAAATAGCTTCTCTATGCAATTTGGTCTGCCATAATATGTATTTATCTACATAAGGTTGGATCAAAATGTTTTATTTCAAAATTTGCAATTTCGATTGAACTAGAAATTACACTAGAATAAAAACTAGAAATATCTGAGCGTAAAATGCCGGGGAAACGTAGGAATGGGTTCGAAGAAAAAATTCAAATATGAAAGAATAAATCATAATCGCAAAATTAATTGCTTTTCAGCATCTTATTGTACATTAGCATGCTGTAGTATTTTTTTTCGATTTAGAGACATGCTATTTTAATTGTATATAACCTTTGACTTAGAGATAGGTGTTGCATACTCCCCCACCCCCGTATTTTGGTTATATAATTAACCCCCCATCCTACCGCCCCCAAACGATGAAATCTGTTAATTAGAAGTTTAGATTTGAATTGGGACCAAAGTTTGGTTGTAGATTATACTATGGACATAACATTAACATGGATAAATATCCTTATACAAAAAGTAAAAGAATGTCTGTTTGTTTGTTTATTTAATTGTCTGTTTGTCTCTGTGTAAGTGTGTCTGTTTGTCCGTACCGAAGGATCTCGCTAACCACTGAACTGACCGGGTTCACCTTAACAGGATAGCTTCTCACAGGTCCCAGGAAGGTATATAACTATTTTGGGAGATGGTACCGCCACCCTCCTAAGAGAAATGGCCCATAGAAAAATTATTTTAAAAGAACTAAAAGGTTTGTAATCCGTAATGGAGGGGGTGGAGGAGTAGTTAAGAATAATAGGTTTTAATGATAGACAGATAAACATAGACTTAGGACTAAAATGTCATCTATAATACAAAGTAGAACGATGCCTGTCTGTCCGTCTGTCTGAAGCTTAAGATCTTAGTAACCACTGAACAGATCGGGCATTACTTTTCAGAGAATATACCTACTGGTCCTGTTATGGTTTTAACCTATTTTCTTTGGGGTTGGGAAATAAAAATTTTATTTACTTTTTATTTTTAAATCTAAAATACGAAAAATTAGGTTGACCAAACCCCTTTGGGCAAGTCCCTATCTGCTAGGGGCGAAGCCGCTAGTAGCTAAATAAATACAAATATAGAAGAACACATCTACATAAAATATAAAGTAGAATATGGTTGAAATGTCACCATATTTATATATAAAAGCGAGTGTCACATTAGAGCAACATTTTCAAATATGTAGACTAATCAAATAGAATATATCTCATTTAACTCTTATATATGGGGAAGCTATCTTGGGAGGGGGTGGCTATTTTTTCTATAACTCCAATAAAGAATTGGAAGGTTGGTTACTTAGATCCAGGGGTGTTCGGTAGGGGGGTGTAGCCCTATACATCCATTGTCGAACCTCCCCTCACCGTTAAATTGTTTCACATCCCCCCCCCCCTGCGTAATCGCTGCAAACGTGACTGTTTGGATTTCTCATTGTGGGGACCCTAGCAAGATCTTAGTTAACTCTAATAGTGTGGGGGCCCTATCTCTTATCTTTGCCCTCATATATATTTTACTTTAAATCCACACACATACGTACACACACACACACACACACTCACAAACATTTGAATATTAAACAAGAAATTCGTTAAGTTTTTAAAATATCCTTATTTTTAAAATTCAATTAATAATCATTAAAAATGTGGAAAAAAGTTTTATTATTTTCTAAAGCTACATGTATAAGACTATTGCATACAATATTTGCTTTTGACAACACAAAATTATGCGTTGAAAGATTTTTAATGAAGAAAACAAAATATTAGAAACTTAAAATTGTCTTTTGAAGAGAGCATTTCAGTAAACATGTCATAACTATATGGGTTAGGTCATTTCTAAAAGAAATATTAAGTCTACTTTTTAAAAACGAAACTTTTAAATACTTTTTTATTGTCAGTATCTAATGAGCATTTAAGAATAAGTTGTTCTATAATTGACTTTGTATGTCCTTCTGTCAGATCGTAACGCTATGGGAGACTTTTTATACTAATATGTAATATAGATTGCTCAATTTTTTACAGTTATTATTTAGTATACAACTTACTGTGTCTGTATATCTATTGCTATCATTATGTATGTTTTTCTTTCTCCAATTCTTATGATCACTGAACATTTGTACTAAAATTCACTTCATCTATCTGACAGTTCTTGATTTTCGTGTGCTTTACTACTTATGGATTTTGAAATATTTGTTCAATCATCAATTCAAATTTTTTTTTGGACATCATGTCATTTCTTTAAAAATATCTGTGGACCACCTTTGTTTATGAATATGCATTTGTTGCACCGCATTATTGCAGTTACACTCAGGGATATAGGGATAAGACAATGGTCGAAAAATTAATTCCCCCCCCCCTTATCATAATGTGTTTAAGCAGACATGCGTAGTTGGTAAATATTGGGTAAAGGATAGGGCAGTAAATTTATTCATAAATACTTCTTAAATTTCAAAACAGAAGATTTCCATGAAAGCGGATATATATTTGGAGAAAAACGAATTTAACTGCCATTGAACTAACCCTCCATGAAAGTTACTGATCTATACTTTAAAATATACGTTACTCCGTTTGTCTGCTTGTTGAAACAATAGTTTCTAGGCTGCAAGTAAAAATATATTGCTGACATTTCTTGTACTTCTTACTGATGGGTAACTTCTTTATGGCCTACTTTGCACGTCTGTCCTTATATAATTAAGATTTGTTTAATACAAAGGAAATTTAAAATATCACAGCTGCCATATGAGATAAGATTAAAAATTATAAATAAAATAATTTTTAGAATAGTTTTCTTTGCATTAAAGTGAGGAGATAAATTGTTAAGGTAAAGTATAAAATAGAATAGTGACTTAATTTTGTTTATTTAGACACAAACTTGTCTCTAAGTAAACTCAAACAAATGCATACATAAATATTCATTGTTATGCATATGTGTATGTCTAGGTGTGTGTGCGTGTGTGTGTGTGTCTGTGTATCTTCACATATCTATAATACAAAGTAGAATAATGTCTGTCCGTCCGTCTGTCTGTCCGTCTGTCTGTCCGTCTGTCTGTCTGTCCCTTAAGATCTCAATAACCACTGAACCGATCGGTTTCTACTCTTCAGGGAATATACCTACTGGTCCTGTGGTGGTTTTAGGCTATTTTCTTGGGGGGTGGGACACCCCCAA
>LS049291.1:7463-20637 GCA_900241095.1 Acartia tonsa | reverse complement strand
AAAAGAAAGTTTCCCAAAAGAGATTGGTCTTAATAATAAACTTTTTTGCTTATGTTGCCACTCTTAAACTTTGAAAATACAGAAAAATATATATTTTATTTATTATATTATCCTTATATGTATTTTATTTTTTCCATCCGATTATGGGATATATTTAAAAGCCAAACCATGTTAGGTTGTGATTTTAAGGGTAGCGGGACAGTGTCTCAAAAATCAGCCATGTGACGTCATAAAAATAAGGGCGATGAGAGGAGAAGTGAGAAAGAAAATTCAAAAAAAAAAATATAATAATCTCTCATTTTTATGACGTTACATGGCTGATTTTTGAGACACTTTGTTCCGATACTTTTAAGTATGCTTCATATTTTCCTTAGTTATCTAGGGCTACTTTTTACACTTCTGGTTCCTTGTTATTTTCCATTAGGTATGGACGAAGTACTTAAAGTCTCATAATCACGTTGTCCTATTCGTAGACTTATAAACGTTGGGTACTTTTTTGTTGGTTACTGGTGCCAAAACATATATGCCAATAATTTTAATCTAAAGAATGGGTAAATTTATATCAATTTATTGTTTAACATTAAAACAGGCCATTTAAAACATTAACTAATATAATATTGTATATGTTTTTCTTAATGTATTCCCTGTACTTGTGTATGTATATAAGTAAGATTTCATGATAACATACTATTAGGTAGTTTTCAATACCTGTTTACATCTGTCTTATCAGAGTTACGGGTGACAGGTACTCAGTAGTCCAAAAATGAAAAGTTTAAAAGGTACAAGGAAAAATAACTATCAAAATACTGTTTCCAAAGAAGTTCTTTATAATGATTTAAAAAGGAAACATCATTCAATATAAATGACCAATGATAAGCCAATACACAGACTAAATCACCAATTGCAGGCCATTATAGATTTTAATTGACCAATTGTAGGCCAATATGACGTTAATTTTTATAGGCACCATAAAAATCTTCGTTTCCAAAAGTTGTATCAATTTTAAAAATTTTAGTGGATAAACCTTGTAAGACTTCAGAAAAGTCCATGAATACTAAATCGGACTCTGAACTTGCCTGTCATCGAGTATAGGAAAAGGGTAGCAATCATTCCCCCCCTCCCACATATAAATCAAATCATTAAACCATCAAGATCGCAAGTTACTACAACAGCACAAACTTTGCCTTCCCTTTTTTCACTCTCTAATTGTTGTTGTGTTTTTTTTTGCAAATATGAAACACTCTGTGGAGGGATGATATACGGAAGTTAATGCACACCAGAGGGAAATGCACAATACTGTAATAGAGTTAAAGTAGAGTAACACAAAACAGAAAAAGATTTGATAGTAGAAAACATAAAATATATAATTAGAATTACTTAAAGAATATAATGCATATCAAAGAACTTTGTATTATTGCCTTAGATCAAGGGTGTGGCTTTTGTAGAACTAAAATTTTATATCTTTTTGAATAACGTAATATTATTTTCATAATTAATTGAAAAGTATACCTATGGGAATGTTTTAAAGAAGATATTTTAATAATGATGTCATTTTCAATAGCCCTTAAATTAAAGCTATTATGAAGAATTTAGATTTTGCCTCTTTCGTCCTTTTAAAGTTGCACAGACCCTCTACAGACGGTTGTCCAAGAATATAAAGCAACTGTTTAAACTTATCATAGCACATATAATGTATAAGATGTTGAGATTTGTAATAGTATATGGAAAAAAAATTACTTATAACAAAGATAATACATTATAGAATCTTGTTATTGCTGCGCTACTTGTTTACAAATAATGAATGACAAAAAAACTGACCTCTTCAAATTTGTTACATATAAGTTTGAATGCTTTGTAGATGGAGTCCTTGGTTCCCACTATGGTCACAATTCTTTCTGGACTTGAGCCGTCGCTAATGTTGATTTTTGCTCCACTCTGAAAATAAATGAATTTATTATTTACTCGTTAATTTTGTTTGTATATTATATTTGAAGGGACAGATGGTCGACCCCAAATATTAAATTTTAGTTTGAAGCCGTTCCAGGGCCTCTGAGAAGCTAACAAATTAGTTCAGTGGTTAGCAAGATTCTTCGGTACAAACAAACAGACAGATAGACAGACCAATAGACATCCTGTTACTTTTATATCAGGATAGTAAAGAGAGGGGATTTAGAGATGTATTTTATTTGGAGCTTTACATGCTGATATCCGATGGTTAGTACTAATTTAACCTAAGATGTAACCTGCATTTTTAATTCATATCAACTTACTATGGCAGTTGTTCTACTTTAAAGTACCCTATTGTTATGTATCATGTGCTTGTTGTGGTAATACAATTGAAAAACAACTTAAGGATTTTTTAAAAACTAGAGTGTGATTATATACAGGGAGAAGATTCAATTATAGGACCTGAATAATTTTTATTTTTGGTGCATATAAATTTTGTTCATTAACACACACAAATTAACATAATATGAACGTATTGTAACTGTAGTTGATAAGGTGTAATTTAAATAATTTATCTCAGCGTTGTCACACCATGATCGTGGCGTTAAATTTGACTATACTCCAGAATTGGGAGGTTTCACCATTCAGCCAAAAACCATATAATATTATTAAGTAACTTTAAAAAGTAAAGGACTAGGGGTATATTTGGCAGAAACAAAAACTATTGGACATCTTCAATTTTCGGATAGAAAATATCGTGATTGAAGAAAATAGGAGCTCTCTGGATTAAAAAGTTAAACAGTTTCATTCAGATTAATTATTTTCCCCGACTTCAATTTAACAATTTTTGTATCATGTTTGACTTTTTTACTAAACTGTATTTTTAGCTGCATTATAATACAAGGTTGGGAAGATGTTACACGGGGCTTAAAACAGGGCTATTAACCTCTGTAAAGAATAAATTCACACTGACCCAACAATGTGCAAATTTTCAAAATATAATTTTTATAATTTCAAAATAACTAAGATTATTTTTTATTATAGTATTGAATTTAACAATAGCTTATTGTTTTGACACAATTTAAAATAAAATTTCCATAACTTATTGGTTAGTATCAATTTTACTTTAAGAAATCAAATAACATTTTATTTTTAAAATTAACAATAAATTCATTAATGCCTTAGCATTCAGCATTTTTTTTGTAAACTTTGCACAATTATAATTCAGTGTAAATTGTAGCAAATTTAACCCAAATTTTGCATAGAATTTTAAATTAGAAAATGAGAATGAGGAAATACACATAAAAGCTAGTGAGTGTTTGAATTAGTGAGAGGAGTGGGAAATTAGAAGGAAACAAATGAATGAAAAGAACCACAAAAACTTGATATTATTACAAATAGCATTTTTCCTGTTATTCTATTAATAAAGTTTATTTTTTTCAATTTAATGCAATCCAGTTTTTCTTGTAAAATTAATGGTTAAAAAAAAACAATATTATTTCTAAACTCAAAAAGGCCAAATGTTTAAGTAAAAAGAATTTATTGTTAGAAAATACTAATCCATTTATCCCTGGATTGAATAATGCAAGTTGTACTGTGTATATTTTATTAATTTCATGCCTGCCAGCCAACCCTAATAAACACTCTTCTCTCAAATTTAAATAGTATAATAAAACATTTCCTAAATTCAGGATTTTTAAATTGAATTAACGTTTTTGTATTTCATATAGTAATAGAATGATTGTGTTTTCATTTTTGTTGAAACATTTTTATGTTTGGTCAACAGATCTATAGTATATATGTATATACATATAACTACCTCCCTCTCTTTTTCAATGACCTTATTCATCTGACACCAAGTTTTTTCTGATGCTTAGCTGTGTTAATACACACCACACCATTGGTTGATTTTCAATAGATTAATTGAGAGTCAGCACAAGGACAGAGCGATGGAGAGATACAGCTATTTAACCCTTTCTCCCTCTTGTGATTTACTCTAATGTTTAGGCCTCTTATGGGTCATTTTGTAGAGTAATATAAGAAATAATGTAAAATAAACTAAAATAAAACTATCATTGTCTTTTAATTAATATATTCTTTGTTTGACATATGACGCTATATAAATATAGATATTGTTGTTCTAAAGATCTGAAGAATTTGTAATATTGTCAAATTATGTGAGGAATATTATTATGAATAAATTCCATTATACAGGGATTATTCCTCAAAGAAGTTTAACATCATTGGCTCAGGTTTTTTTTATTTTATGATAGAAAGATTTGCTTTGGATTTCTTACTTTAAAATGTTTCATTATAGGGTAAAATTTAATATTTCATTTTTATTAACTTTTTAAGTTTAAAGAGCATTTTTTAAAAAGGACAAGACAAATCAAATCAGTAAGTTTCTCATATGTTTCTAAAGTTTCTTGTTCAAATCTCTGCCAGTGGCACAGTATATGATTAAAGTTATTTGTTTCAGGGAAGAGTTGTTCTGGTTTACCTCCCCACCCACCTACATCACCAGTGCATGAAATATAAAGGCCATTTTTTCTCTTCCAAACTTCAAATCCCATGATGGTAATATATGTACTTGCAAAGAAACACACATTGTGGCCATGTGTGTTTGTGTGTGAGTAGGACAAAGAAACACATAGATAAAAGAAATGGTAGATGAACCTTTAATTCAAAAATGCACATAAACAAAACTTTAAACTAAATTTTATTGATTAGTTTTATGTAAGAAGAAAAACTACAAAAATAATTTTCTTATAAAAAAGCATAACTTTTGTTTGAGAAAAGTTGTCTAAAAGGAAAATATAGAAAAGAATTGCAAAGAAAAGACCTTTCAACTACATCAAAAATATAATTTATATCAATTATCCTTGGCTGAAATAAAGAAATATTATTGGTAGAGGTACTGTGTTCTTTGTAGAGTAATCTAGTAACATCACTTACTTTGGAAGTGTTTGTCAATGACCCACCCACCTCCTTTTTAAAAAAAAAGTAAAATGATTTGTTGAATATGGAATGGGGTGATTACCCCTTCTCCTTAAACCCTTTTATCTTTCTTCTTTAGTCTATCCTTAAATTGATATAAGGGGCTTGAGTGTTCCTGTAAGAATATGAAGTATTCTTCTGTAATTCTTTCTCCCCAAAGTAATTTATTTACACTGTTATTGCATTAATTATACCTAATAAAGCAAGCTTAGCAACCATGCCACTTCAATAATGGAATAAAGATGTATGGAGTCATGTACTAAATGATTTTTTCTATATCATTTTAGGATTTAAGGTTAAAACATCATTTACAATTGTTTATCCATACACCTAAATACATAAATTCTTTTAATTTCAAAGATTTTTAAAAAGAAAACTTTATCTTTTTTATTATATTTATTATCACTTTACTTTTTTATATTACTGCATATAGAGGCTTTCAGAAAAAAATGTGTATGTATTTTCTATACGTTTGATTACTACTATTTTCAATTTTTTTCTTATTTTTACCTCTAACAACTTCTAAAGAACAGAAACACCACAAGGTTTAGACCAGAACCTACTTTATGATGATTTACCTAACACCCAACAGACAACCAACCTGCCTGTTGCTAATGAATTATCCATCCAATTACTATCTTAGTCAACTACCTATTATAAATATTATAAAAACTTTACATCTTTGCTTTACACTTTTAACTAGAAATGCATGTTATCTTTATAGAATTACTCACAGACAAAAATACATAATCCTTTTTTTGTTAACACCTTAAAATTCAGAGTTCTTTCCCATGTACTGGATTTAAGTAGAACAAAAAATGTATATAAGAACAATATAAAATCCGCTTACAATGTAATTTTGTGTAAAAACTATTCAATATCTGGTCCTGACATATTTTATTATTGTAAAACCAACATTATAATTCAATATTTTAAACAAAAAGAAAGAACAATTTTTTATATTAATATATATGTAAAAAATACCTTTTATACAAAAAGTCTGTTTATAAATAGAATTAAAACCAATGATTAAAAGATTAAAACTAACAAGAAAACAACACTAATTAACATTACTTTTTGTCAATTACTTTATTTTGTATCCCTATGAAGCCACTGTGATTTAATATAGGTTGGTTCAAAAACAGAAAATTGTGGAAACAAAACAAAATTATATTTAGGTGTAATAAGCTAATTAAATAATACCATCAAAATGTTTTCTTTAAAGTCATGAAATCATATCAAACATCATTTAGAAATAGTAATATTTTGGAAGTGAATAAAATAACAGCTAATAAAAACTTGTGTCTCATATATCAAAGGTGTATGAGAAAAACACTAATAAAACTTCAACAAAAAGTGTAAAAATCATTCGACTTTTTTGTCCAATAATGCTAATAGTTGTTTTAACTTGAGAAAATTATTGTATTTTCTTTAAATCTAAATTTAGATGATTATTTGATCTGTTTTTAGATTAATGTATTGTTTATTGAAGCCCCTGTAAAAAGGTGTTCTTAAAAAACTATAAAAAAATATGAAGAGTTGAATGTTTAAATGAGCCACATAAACAACAGGGCAAGAAAATCAAAGACTTTTTATGCTTTAGCTAATTTGATTTAACATATTATCACATAAAATGTATGTAAACATCATTATTTGAAATTTTTTGAAAACACAAGTTTTTTTCTGTTAGAATATCTATTATTGCCCTTGAATAAACAATTTTGTAAGCATAAAAGAAAATCTATATTCTATATACCAATATAAAGTCACAACGTAGGGTAAAAACATGTAATTGAAAGAGTATTTAGGAACAGAAAGTTAACATCTATAGTCATACTAACAAGAAAGACATTCTACTAGAAAAGAAAATAATTACCTCTTCGCGAAACTTCTTAACAATGTCTCCTTTCTTTCCAATTATGCTTCCAACTTCCTAAAAATAAGTAACAATATAAGTGTTAACAATAAATGTATTTAAGGGGCTATTAGTGTTAAAAAGTTTGTTTCTAAAGTTGTAGGAAATTCTAGTATCACACAAGAATCTATGTAAAAGTGAAGCTTTATTGTCTACTGTGATGTAAATGAGAATAAAAGACTTTAGACCTTGTTAAAGTAGTTAAAGTTAGTGATAATATTTGTAGGAAATGATTGTTCCAACTTTCGCCATCCATAAGTCGTACTTACAGATTTGTACAGTACTTAATTTCAAGTAATGCGCCCCTAACATTATTTTAGTTTAAGTGAAGATGAAAAATAGTGATAAGACTCTTTCTATGTTTATAGCCTAAGTGTAAATCTTTTGATTTTATAACTTGTTTAAGGATTCCTGTAGCAATAAGTTATAATTTCGAAGCAATGTCAATCTAAACGAGATGATTTTTTTTGGGTTATCATTATTTATCCCTTTATACAATACTTCCTGTATTATAAGCATTTTAAGACAGATTAAGGCATATGATTTTTTAAATATCTATACAACATGCTATATTTCAGATTAAAAGAGCTGTCAAACTTCTAAATTAATATAAGTTTATTGCAAATATATAAGCTTCACTTTTATAGATTCTTGTTATATGGATGTCACTTAAAAATATTCACATATAAGAAATCCATAAAGTACACCTCTAATCATACATATTATATTATGAATTATCATACAGTATGAATAAGTAAAATAATTGTGCTGCCACTAGCATTTAAGAAACTTTTGTTTTGTAAGTAAAAGTGATGGAGTAGGGATTTAGAGGATTTCATATATTTAGCCATAATACAAATATAACAAATATATGATATAAAACATATATGTATATGATTTATAAAATATAAAATATGCTATATAGAAAAACAATGAATGGGTCACTTTTCAGGTCTTTTAAAAGAGCCATAAATTCTTTCATGGTTAAAATTTTAATAATAAGGCATTGAACGTTGAACAATTGGATTTGAGATGAGACACCAATATACCTTTGGCGTAAATTTAACCATATTTGTGTTTTAGCATATTATGCTCTTAGGGATTTTGTCATCCTTGTTTCAGCAGTAAATAAGCAGTAAATATTATCTTTGTTATAAAATTTATCAATAAATTTGATAAATCCTAATATAGTAACACAAAGCAATTTCTCAAACCTTTAAAACTTAAACATTTCAATTAGATGTACAGGTACAGAAATAAAAATCTCCAAAACAAATTCAAAGTAAAGGAGGCAAACGTTGATATGCAGAATGAAACAACCTACAGGAAAAAATCTAACCCAAAAATATAGTTCAGAATTTGTTTTTAATGTTGTAAATAACGGTAAAAAGTAAGATATCCAGACTAATGAATATTTTCAACATGTCTTTTTAAGTTATTTGACCAACAATTATTTTGATAGTGCCATTCCTAGAGCGGCAGTAACACATTTGGCCTTTAGTTTGTTCAGAAAATTAGATAAGATTAATGAAGGCAGGTTTAATTATGTCCATGTATTGCAACAATCTTAATTTCTTTAACAGCACAGATATATTTTAAGCAATTCTGAATATTTTGTGAATTAAAATTAACATGCATGTAAAATTTTTGTTTTAAGATATCTTAGAAAGAAATAATAATTTACAGGTTTTTAGTTTTATTTTCCAATCCAATATCAAATGAAAACTAGGGTAGGTCGATTTGGGGCATTTATATCCGCTTTTGTCTCAGATATAAATGTCAAAAATCGACCCACCCTAATGATGACCATATCTAAATTTAAGATGAAATATAAAAGAAAATTATCAAATCAGACAAAGAAAAAAATTATTAAATAGTATTAAAATTCTTAACTGCTTAAATTTTACTAATTACTTTTTTTGTTGTTTTAAAATAATCCTGGGTTTAATAAAGTAAAGTTTGCAGATGGCTTTGTATAGAGTGCCAATCTTGATTAATAACTTTACAATATGTGTCTAGAATATTATACAATATTAGCTTGTCCTGCCACTACCAGCCTGTCCAACTGCCTGGTAGTCCCTCACCTCCAGGTTTAATGCACATTAAACAATTATAAGTGCACTCAAGTACAAAGAATATTGTTTATAGACTTGTTAGAATATGTTGGTCATAAAATTAAACTTGCCTTAATATACAATGTGATTGAGCACCTTTAAAAACATTTATCAGATTACTCACCCCTTCAACTTGATATGTTTTTATTGGTCATTCAAAATTGTTTAAATCTATAGATACTACCTTACAAGCATTATTTGCATGTTTTCTTCATATTTTTGTTAATATTTATCAAATTTTCATTGATGATTTTGAAAAATTGAACATATAAATCAGTTTTAAAATATTCTAACTCGTTAGCAAAAAATCACTGTCAAATTTGCTTCAAATTCTTTCTCTTTCCTGTGAAAATGGAAAAAAGATTTCTTTCCCATCTCAATTTATTACATGGAGGAAGTAAATGAAAATCAAACAGATTTTGCTTCCTTCCTTCAACTCACATCCATTCTAAACCATGGACACAAAGGTTAAGGTTTCTAAGTTTCTTTTAAATGTATTTTCTGTTATGTTTAGTAAATGTACTGTTAATATAAATATCTTGCATATACTTTTAATAAACCAAAAACTTTTAAAGATGTTTATAAAGTGTTCATGTAATTTATGTATTATAAACATTTAGACTTAAAATGTATTCATTATGCAATTAGTCCTGTATAAACCTTTGATAGCAAATATATTTGTTCTGAAATTATACATAATAGTATTTGTTAAAGTTAACAAATTTACATTTCTATCTGCTCTTTTTGATTTATAAATATTTTTTTAGAATGTATAGATAATCTTACAGTGTTTGTTAAAAAAATTTCATTTAGTTAATTGCTTATAAAAGTTATTTTATGCAAGATACATATAATTTTTTTCACTTGATTAAGTTGATCTAATAATCATGCATTTATAGGAATTGTGTGAGGGTTTACTGTGTAAAATTGTAATCCTGTATCCTTGGAAATAACGCACTTGTGTCATGCCATCACACTGTACCACTGTGTGTCTATATACATGGAATAATTATTGGTAGATTTTGGATTGGTTAGTGACATCAATTCTTAAAAATGACATTCAACTCTTTACTGAACTTTTCTTATTTTTTTTATTTTGTAAAGCAACCTTTTTTTACAATTGTGTAGCATAAAAATCTGTGACATATATTTAATCCTTTATTTATTATTTATACTTAATATTTATTGGTATTAATATCTAATTAAACAATGATTTGTAATTACATTTGATCCAATGATCTTCATTTTGAGCCATTTCATTATTCTCTCTTCATTCTTTCTGTGATTGATACTTCTATCAAGTTCTATACATATTTAATCCATGTATTTTACCTGATGCTGTGTTGAAGAGTATTATCAGAGATGGAAAAAAATTGTAAGAGGATTGTGTATCAAATCCCTTTCTACATAAGCAGGATGCTCTACCATCACAATCATAGATAGATAAACTATAAGAAAAATAAACAGAAAAAGGGTCAAAGACTTATGAGTAAAAAGAGAGACAATCTGAAAGAGATAGAGAGAAAAAAGTTTTGTTATATTTTGTTTTTATTATCATCTGGAAACTCTAGGATGCAGATATTTTTATCAATTTTATCCCCCCTCCCCCCTCCTCCACTCACTTCACCAACTAAACAAATCTTTAAATAACTCCCCTCTTCACCCTTCTGTCCTTTTTCTTCTTTTTAAAACTTTTCAAACTAAATCTAATTTGAATACAAAATTCAGTTTTGAATATTTCAACATTTTGTGTAAGCTTTAGAGAGAGATGATTTCAATATAAAAGAGAAAATATTTGTCAATTTAGAAATAAATTTTTGACTAAATTTTACATTATCATAATTTGGAGAAAAATTTTAATTCTAAATTAAAGATAACAAAATGCAAACAAAACACCTCCCTCTTTCCCCTTACCCCTTTATAACCTATGCAGTATTAGCGCCAACAAACTCTACAGGGTGCTTTAATAAAAAGGACGCCTAAAATAACAAAAGACAACATTTTTTTATAAATTAAATTGTAAATATGTTTATCGGTTTGGTAAAATGATTATTCTGGGCTCCTAATGTCCTTGTTTAATAAGTATATTAAATCTCAAATTTTCCTAGATTTAAATTTTTTGAAATATACTTAATATATTTAAAGATATAGTTTAGTAAAATTTAGCTTCTTTCTGAAGTTTTAAATTTTTTCAACTTTTTTTTGATCAGACTGTTGTTAAAATCTTTGTCTGCTAAGCTCTGATATGCTTTTGTCCAAGAAACGCTTTATGACAACAGAATCATCCTTAAGATGCACCCTGTATTTGTAAAGTTTGAGGGAAGAGAAGCTAACTTCCTAGCTTATTAGATTTGATAATGAAAACAAAACAAAGGTTCCTCAACCAACATTTCAAAATTTTATCAAGCAAAAATTTTGGCGCAGTCTGTGTGTGTGTGCGAATTTGTGTGTGTGTGTGTGTGTGGGCGTGGAAATTTGTGTATGAGTGTGTGTGCTGTGTACATGAATGTATGCTTTTAAGCAAAAAGGGATTTTGTGAACACAGTTAAAAAAATATAGATGTTTAAATAAAAATTACAGATTTAATATTTTAACAGCTATGCAGAAAAGGCTGTAAAAAATAAAAAAAAAGATTTACAAACAGCATGTTGTTAAACCTTATTTGGCCCTTTTATTATTTCGTACTATATAAGGATGGTTCTATTCTATGCTGTATACTGTATATATGCACAGTTAAATTTTACTAATTTGATAATCAAATTATTCTCAAGTTCAGCTGCAGCACTATAAGCTCTTACGTAACAATTTGTAGCGTCTAAAAATTAAAAATTAAAGCCATACTTCAAAGTAAAATCAATCTAAAGCCGTAGCCAAGCGCAAAAAATGTGTTTGCTATGTTAAGAAGTTTATACCTATTCGTTACAGGAATCCACATCAAAGGTCTGAATCGATACGACGATGTTAACCAACCTACATTTAAGACGACAAAGACATAAATGAAGTAAGCCTTGCCTTAAAAGTAGTGGGACAAAGTGTCTCAAAAATCAGCCATGTGACGTGATGAAAATGAGGAGATGAGATGAGAAGTGGGAAGGAAAACCCCTAAAAAAGAGATAGATAATCACTCATTTTTATGTCGTCACATGGCTGATTTTGAAACACTTTGTCCAACTACCTTAAAAAGATTTTTCAGTTGGCAACTCACTCTGTTTATTTACACCTCGATGTTACAAAAGCGTTTGACACTGTTTAGTTCTTTTTAACTAAGCGAAAAAACAAGTAAGTAAACATGCACTTTTCGGATGTTTGTATGTAGTATTAATATTTTGTTTTCGAAGCAAAATATCAATTAACGATCTCGTCAAAAGAAATAACATACAAAATGATGGATAAGTATTGAGTTTTTCTAAACGTATATATATGCGATAATAAAAAATCTCAAATAATATAGAAGAGTAGCTTCGCTACTGATGTGTTTGTGTGTAAGATAAATATTTAGTTGTCTTGTGGCTAAGAAATTTGTGACAGCAAAAATAACTCAGGGATGTTAAAGGATAATAAGTATCAAACTAAAAGCAAGTCTTCCAAACTCTGCTGGCATTTCAATTTCAAGCTACCATACGTTAATATAGATTATAATTTTTTCCCATCCAAATTCTTGCTTAAGTAGAAAAAAAATATTCTTTCCAACCTTTCTTTCTATAATTATATTCTACCAAGGGCAGAAACTTATGTTGTGATAATTCTAAGGATCGCTGTCACCTTTCTTTTTATAAGAAGGGAAGTAATATAAATAACCTCATAGTATGATGATTTTTTCTAAATGCATTATCCTATAAATGCTTGAAACACACGTAAAATGACGCAGGCAAACACAAACACAATGTTTTTATAAAACAAATAAAAGTTCATGTTGCTTTTAGAAACTAACCATTTGCTTATTATACAAAATAGAAGATTTTGATTGTCAAAAAATAAAGTTTGTTTTCAGAAATCTTTTCTTGGTCATGTCGAAACAGTTTTTAGTTAACTGATAATTTTAGTTAATTATTTTTTATATTATGCAACATTAAAAAAAAACACACAGCAACACCTCCCCACACCCATTTCTCTGCCCACCCGCTCTTGTCAGGATTATTAATGAACGGTTGAAAAATTGGACCGTAAAA
The DNA here is from genome assembly GCA_900241095.1 of Acartia tonsa. Lineage (NCBI taxonomy): Eukaryota > Metazoa > Arthropoda > Copepoda > Calanoida > Acartiidae > Acartia > Acartia tonsa. The sequence continues at coordinate 7,495 of LS049291.1, read as the reverse complement.
TTCAAAACAAAAATAGCATTTTTCAGTTTTCT
>LS049283.1:0-13884 GCA_900241095.1 Acartia tonsa | reverse complement strand
GAGAAAAGGGAAGAGATTTTCTTCCCCCCTTCCCTAAACGTATATGACGTCACTGGAATCGTCTTTCTCAAAGTAGGACAGATTGGGGTTCGTCTCAATATTTAGATTAAAGGCTACCCAATGTTGAATTTCACACATGAATGAAAGAACATTATTTTTTTACCATTGTTTTATCCCTGTACCCCTGCACATAACCACTCTCTCGGAGGGTAGTCGGGAAAGAGAAACGGAGGGGTTCGGAAGCAGGGGTGGGGACATAGGACTATGAATTACACTTGTACCCAAAGTTTTATAACCATGTTTTCTTATTGGTTAGCCCAAAAACTGCGGTACTTTTATAAAATTTTTATTTGTTGGTTTCAAACTAGTAGTATCCAAACTTTTCAACGAAAATTTTAATCTACAGAAGGGGTAATTTTGATTATGCTCATTGTGGATGTATATAAATAAATTGGTCATTGTCTTATCCCTTTGGATTCTGGATTAGAAGGGTTCTGTTTGCTTAAAAGTGTCATTGAAGATATACACATGGAATGGGGGTTGGAAAATGGATAAAAAGGGAAAAGAGAGATAAGGGAGATATGCACTGAAAAAAAAATTGTCATTAATTATGAATTTTAATTAAATTAAATTAAAAAATACTTTCTCCCACTCCTGTATTTTTGAAAATAAATTTAGAATAAGAGGAGGATTTTTACAATGCAGGGTCTATACCTACGGTGCCCTAACCATGCAAGGCTACCCAGTACCCAGTGTAACCTAAGCTAACCTGACCTTAATAATAAACAAACTACCACCAACCCCTTATTTTCAATTTACTTGAAGATAAGGACTGTTTGATATAATACGCATTAATTTATCATCCATTTTCTTTAAAAAAATTAAATGTTTTCAATGATTTTTTACAGTGTTATTATACAATTGTTTGAATACATGAGATATCCATTCCAAAATAACATTTATCGTGCCAGAATAATACAAATCAGCCAAATTATTGGAACAGAATATTTTACTGTATATTTACAAATATATTAAGTACACCATAATCAAGGATTACGACGTCCATAACATGAATTGTTAAAGAAACCTTGTATAATATTGAACGTACAGACTGATTAATCCTAAATGTAGAGTAGCATCTAGAAAATAAATCAGAGGGGAGGGGACATTAGTTTGTAAATCAGACTAATACCCCAATTTACTGATACTAGGTTACCTTATTCGATACTGGCTAAAAACTTTGCTACTTTTATTGATTTTTGTTTGGTTGGTTCAAATTAGCAGTGTCCAAGTTTTTTAACAAATAATTTTAATATATGGATGTTAGAATTTTTCTTAACATTGTAAATCAAAAATAATTGTCCTATCCCTTAATATCCCTTTAACTTTTACAGAAATCTAATGGGGTAAGGACAGAAAACAACTACTGATTACAGAGTAGTTGCGCTACAAAAGTATCCCACTACGGGTTTGTTTCTGGTTTTGGTAATAGCTGAAAAGTTTTTAAACTTTATAAAGTAATTAAGTGAGAGCATTGGCGTGCACATGGGGTGGATAGTTGGTATTTTACCCAAGTAAAATTTTTAAACCCTTTTTCGAAATATGCTTTTTTATTAAGGGGTAGAAAACGAAAAAAATCTAATGGGCCCTTATAACCACCACCCCTTTAGTCAAATACTGTACACGTCCTTTATTTAAGAATGTTTGAAATAAAAAAAACAAGTATGTCAAGAAAAGAGACAGAAATTTAACATTGTTACTAAACTTTAACATTATTGTATTGTATTTGGCAATAAATAAAGAGCATGTAATAACATGTCAACCAATTTTAGTATCAACAATTTCTTAAATTCACTTTTGATACTACCTTACCTATTGCTTATGCTTCCGGATGACTCACTCCGCTAGAAATAGTAGACAAAGTTTTACACTACTTTTACAAATTATTTCATCATTTAACTCATTTAAAAGGACCCTCCACAAGTATTTTTAGTATCAATTGCATTTTTATTAAAATTGCTGAAAAGAGATTATTTACTAAGATCTATGAAAAACAAATTTATCACACCTCAAATCTTTATATATATCTGTACGTATAGGCTTTAAAGCTATTTTATAACACCAAATCTCTTAACCGTAAGCAGTAGAGTCCTAAGAATAAAACACAAATGTAGAGTAAACTAATAATTTCCCCTGAAAAATGAAGGATATACTCATTAAATTTTGAGAAAGTACTGGTTATTATGATTTTATTTAGTATTAAAGCACAACGCAGGGTTTATTTTGGTTTAATATGTGAAATTTTTGCCACATATTATAAACCTTGTGTATTTCAACAGTAAGATACTTTCCATTAATTAATGGTGATATACCGGTTGCTTTTACTATTTTTTTTTACTTTATACTGACTAACTTGTTCAAAAAATAGAAATAAAGAGTCCTCTTTGAATGCACTATTATTGCAGTGTTGATTTCATAGCTGTTACGTCAAGTGAAAACAATATAACCTTCTCATTACATCAAATGTATTGCATAATTTTGTGGCAAAACTTCTTTATAATGAGTTTATGCCCAAAGGACAATATTTTTCAAATATTTATTTTTTCATGATGGGGTACTAATGTACATAATTTTACTTTTTTAATACTCAGTTCGAAACAAAAATAAAGTTATATTATAATAAAGCAATTAAAAATTAATACCTATTTACCAAATAAAATCATAAGCTAAACCAAAATATTATTCGCTCAGAATAGTATTTTAAGTACTGAAAATTGCAACTTTTGACATGTAGGGGTGTAAGATTAAAACGTTAATTTAGGCACTAATATATTTTTCATTTAATTTCAAAATAGGGGTCATAAAGGGGTTATTTGTTTGACTTCCAGCTACGAATGGTTTGAGAGATCATGGATTTGGCACTTGCTTTTAAAAAAAGTTTATTACATTAAATAATCTAACGATATAAAATAATAATAATGTAATAAGTTTTTACATGTTTTGATTGGAATAAGACAATAACCGATAAATTGATATTCATCCCCAAAATTACCTCTTCTGTAGATTTAAATTATTGGTTGAAAAGTTTAGACACTACTGGTTTTGGAATCAAACAATCAAAAGTACCCAAAGTCAACGAATAATATATAAGACTTTGAGTTCTAGTGTAATTAACAATCTAATGTCCCCTCCTTTCCTGAATCTTCATGATGGATTGTTGTTTGGTTTTCCTTATTTAATTTTCAAACTGTACATACCCATATAAACTGATTTAACTGACATTGTTCCTTTCCTCCCTAGACATAACTATAATGTACAAGTTGACATATATAAAATATACACAATACAAGACAAAGATTTAAGATATATAGGAAGTGAAAACACTACATAGGTTTCCTAAACTTTGTTTTTTACAGTAGAATATCATGATATTATAGCCTTAAGTTCTGTGTTATTTTTCTGTAATTTATTGGCTTTAGAATCATTTAGAAAACTACTGCAGTAAAAGAGATTGACAGTCGAGTTGGAAATGCTAATTTATTTATCTCATATCCTTCTAAATTGAATGCTAAATTCAAGATGATTATAAAAAAATCTAAACTTTTAAGCAGAAGGAAATGGAAAACTAAAATACTCAAAATTCACCACTAAATTATGTTATGATAAAAAATCGGCTTAGTTATGATAAAAATATTACATAGCATTTACAGATATTATACATCACGTCATTAATACACTTTTACTAATGTGTTATCTACGATTATGAGGCATTCCTTAAACCAGAGGTGTGTTATAAACTACATAGTGGAACATAAAACTTTTCAACAAATAATTGTTATCTAGAGAAGGGTTAATTTTGTTTTCATCACAGGGTATGTAGACCAACATATATCTATTGTCTTATCCCTTAAGATCCCTGGAATTTTAACCGAGTTATAATAGGCAAAGTAATTATTTGTTGGTAAGACTAAAGCAAACATAAATATATTCTCCTTCAATCTACAGCCACAACGGATTCAGGGATAGGGTAATGCAAGATAAATTAAATCTTTCCATTTTAATTTCAAGTATATCAAATTCAGAATAAATATAAATTTGTTTTTTTCATCTACAAATGTTTCATCCCTTAAGCTTAAACTACTAGAAAAAAGGTTGCCTTACCTTTAAGGCTAGTTTATTAGGCATGTTTATTAATTAATACCTTTGGGAACTTTTGATATATATGTAGGACTTGATAAGTCTTTGTTAGTATGTCTCAAGGCACTACAAACCTACCTATTGCAGATAGCTGTTCAAATCATTTTTATTGTAAAACTAAATTTATGGAATCTTGTAGATAATCTTTGATGTAATATATAGCTGGCTGTTTTATATATAGAAATGGAAAATGTTATTATATTAATTTGGGAAGAAAATAGGTATACAAAATTACTTGATGTATCTGCCCATAAGATTGGGTTTCACTTAGCAAATAAGAGACACTTTAAACAAAGGTGTGTGTATGTGTGTGGGTGTGTGCATGTGTGTGTGTGTGTATGAGAATGGTTATGTAAGTACATAAATAGGTTAAACAAAAATGTCTTGGAGAAGTTTATTGAACATAAACTTTATTCTGCATGTAGAAAAATATTAAATAATACTAGATGGTATTAATTTTTCTTTTAGAATGTCTTACCGACCAACAGACAGAAATGTAAATGTAAATTATTTACCAATCATTAAACTTGTCTTGATATTTTGTCTTTTGAGTTAATTAAGAGGAAAGATGGTTTGATAACAAACAGGGATTTTAAGGGATAAGACAATAGAAGTTTACATCCCAAATAATTATTTACAAATAACCCCATATGTAGAACAAAATTAATAACGAAATTAAAAAAAAATTACACAAAAAGAATATCTTTAAATGTAAAGAACAATCAACCCAATCTAGTTATAAACCAATCTCGTAAAAGAAACACACAAAAAATGGGGATAAAGGGATGGCACAATGCGACGACAAATTAATCTAATCCCATTTTTTTGTTTGTTAAATTTTGCTATTGGTTGCTTTTGAGATTTCTTAGCATACTTTGGGTATAGATTAATTAGTGGGTCATTTTCCTCTCCCTCCCTGTACAAAAATAAATAATTTTGTGGTTTGGACACGCTAGAAAATTGTCGGATGAAGGGGGCAACAAAAAGAATAGATAGATAGCGAAAAGAGATAAAAATGAGTTCTTATACTCAAAAAAAAAGGGAAGGTTCCACAGGGGGGGGGGATTGTTTCGTTTTAAGTCTTTCAATTACAGGTGTCAAAAGTTCAGACAGCACCTATGATAGTCATACCCAAAAGTTACAAAATTAGTGGCGCTAGCCCCTAAGCAAAATATTGCTATTATGCCTTTTTCCTATTATAAAACACTTTGCTCATATGGGATCAATTGATAGTTTCCTTTTTTAAATACTAGTAGCCCCTAATATCTAGAGAGGGAAGAAAAATGGCCTAAAAACAGCATTGACTTATTTCAAATAAAATCATCTTAAGACCTCCATCGATTAAGTGGTTAGTTAGATCTTAACGAACAACCAAAAAATCCACTACTTTCTATAAAACGATTGAACTTTTTTCTTTTAAAAATCTGCGTTTTTGTTAACTTTTAGTAAACATTGTATGAGACACTAAAAATTGGCACTGTCTTTTTATCTTTATCTAATATCCATGTGTCATTAGGCGCATGGATAGAGGGATAGGATAATGGTAATTTGATTTCTTCAAAGAAACTTTAAATAAGTTTTGAATACTAAAAATATAATTCGACACATAAGGAATTCATTCTCATTGGCTTCTCCCCTTCTCCCTGTATTAGTCTATGTCAGGTTTAATTTTCACTGTATAATAATTTAAGAATTTTATTTGATTTTTAAGATTTGATTTTTTAATGAAAATAAAACATTTTATATCATATTTAAAATAAAAAGATAAAAAGATTTCAATAAGGACTCATTTTCAGCCAACATTAGGATTGAATAAATACGTTTTTGCATTTTTGTTATCCTATTTTGACCCCTAAAGATATAGACTTAAATATTATATATTCAACTGCTTTAATATTTGTGTAAAATTAACTTTAGGCCGATTACTATAAAATGTATTAAGCAAACCTTGAAGTTGGTGTTTTCTTTGTATTATGATGTCCATATAAGGCTATGGAAAAACTAACTTAATTGATTTTTAATTTTTCATCTGAATATGAGTCATATGTATATCTGTCTTTCTCGTGTGAATATCTGTCTCTGTCCTTTGCTAAATATGTGCCACGACCCAGCCATAAACACTGTCTGTCTTGTCTGTCTAAATATCGTAGCTTACAATAGACAACCCTTTACAAAAGAATTTACTATCTATAACCGGGATGATTATGTTCTTTTTGGCGAAGTTTTTCTTTTTTTTGTGATTTCTAAAACCTCAATTTAAAAATTCTTTTTATATTGTATTTCATTGATAAGTAAAGTAGTACTTTTTCTGTTACAAGCGGATTCGCCCTTTGTATATAGGTGCACTGTATTTGAAGGGACATGGAAAGACATAAAGTACTTTAAACTATTCTATGTATAAATATAAAACAGCCTAAAATCATTCCGGGACGTATGTGAATCTTCCCTAAAATGGAGAACCGGTTCAGTAGAAATCTTACGCCTAAGAGAAAGAAAGCGTTAATACTTAGTAGAATGTCGCTCTTTTTTTATAGACATACACAACAAAACTTATGACTTACAGAGTAGCTTCGCTACCAAAAAAAATGCGTCAATGGCTTTTGCATATGTTTGTTTATTAAAGGGTATTTTGTAAAAAAAAATAGATATACTGTAGTAGGAACCAGGGAGTGAGTGGACATTGGGTTCTAAATGAAAGTACCCAAAGTTTATAACCACGTTATCTCATTCGTTGGTTTAAAACCTTGGGTTCTTTTACTGAAATTTATTGATTAGAACAAACGAGTAGTTTCCGAACGTTTCAACCAATATTTTAATAATGTTCAGCATTATTGGGGACGTATATAAATTCGTCGTCCATTATCTTATCCCTTAATATCCCTGAGAAGGCGAGTAGGATCTGAGTATATATATTTTAGAGGAATTAATATTGAATGTTTTTTAGGAGAAACAGAAGGGAAGAGCAAAATTGGTCCCTCGTCTGCTTGGAGTAACTAAAGATTGTGTTCTTAGGTAAATTTTAAACTTTTTCTACCATGTAGTTTTTAAATATTTAAAAAAATACAATATAGTATATAAACGACTTAGTAAGGGCCTATTCTTTTCATAATCAACTATTAAAATTAAAACATCATGAACACTTAAGAATATATATGAAATAAGCAAAACTAATTAACAGTTATTTATCGCATCGCATACAACTTTTTAGTATGGCTTAGAAACAGTTCTAAGCAATACTGGAAATAATCTTCATAAAACTAAGCATACCATATTTATGTAGACTTGATGAGAAAACGAAGGCAATCCTGAAAACATGGCCGCTGACTAAGGTCCGCCGTTGGGCCGCGGCCCCCAGTGTTTTCACCCTAGATTTTGGAGACTATCAGGATCAATACTATTCAGTTCAAACCACCGAAGGTAAAGTTTTTGTATCTAACAGATTTACAATTTTACAATATAAAATGACTAAAGGCTACACACCCTGGAGGTCTAATTGGCTTTTGACTCAAATGGGTTTTCCTTTTCCTTTTCATTATTTTATTATTTATTCCAATGCAATTGTTTAAGAAAAGAAGTACCCCGATGATCACTGACAACCACAAACCCCCAAGTTATCTTTTAAAAAATTGAAAATAAATGCACGGGGTTAAAAAAAGGTGGGGAGCTTATTGCTCGACAGACTTTTTAAGGAAAACACCAATTATATACTAATTTTTAGGTGAACAAATTTCTGCCTTGATTGCTGGATACATTGATATCATCCTGCGGAAAAGATCTAAGAAAGAAAGGTTTGGAGAGGATGGTAATGAAGAGGAAGTCCTGGAAGAGTCCTACATTGCCCCAGGTATGCAGGATACCACATTTATGGACGTTTTTAAGTATAGTTATAGAAAAACCTTACTAAAGTACATCCAATAATATTGAATTCAAGAATATTACAGATATGTTTCAAATATTACTTAAGGTTGGAGATAATGTGAAGCCTTTCAATTCATTACATCATTTACGAACATGTTGAAATAAACGATGACATTTGTGTTTTTTATGCTAAATTTGTTTGCAAAACACATTACCGATAATTTTTGAGTTGCAGCGCTTCTAACAAACAATGTTTTTTTTACAAAGTACATAAATAGGACGATTAGAAATAAAATTATTTTCAGGCCGAGCAATTGAGATCCACGGGTTGCCCTCCAGCATGCGTACTGCCAAGGCTGATAATCTGGCAAAACCTGGATTACTACGCAATTCTGGAGGTAATATCAATATAACATTTTTAACAAGAAAAATTTATTAATAATATTTTTTAAAGGACTCATGGAATATATTCGAAATCTACTAATTTTCTGATAATAAGCAAACTATTTCTATAATATAAGATATTTAGAAATTAGGTTACTAGTGCTCTTCTAACAATTTAAGATATTTTCATTGTGAAAGCAGAAATTGATATAAGTACTTATTAACATTTCCAATTACCAGCTTACAAATTTTATTTGACACAAAACAAATCAACTTATCCTCAATGGTCCTATACAGTATACATGTATACCAAAAAGAAAATAACTGAAGAATAATCTAATCATGGTCAGGCGAGAAAATCATGTCATCCAGCTCCACTCATCAGCATACATCATCTATTTCAGTTACAAATGGAATGCACAATGGAGGTTTTGACTCGGGGGTACGTTCACACGGGAGTCCCACAAAAAATGGACACTTTTCGACGCTTGCACACATACGACCTCCCCCATTTTTTATTCTAAATATGAGGAGGGGGGGTAGGAGGGGCACCATTGCTTAAAAGACACTTTGTGTAAAAGCACCTACTTTTCTTTGCAAGAAATCAGAAATCAGTTATCGTAATTGACTAAAATCATGAGAAGTAAAATAAGGATGACACGGAAAAATGTCCATTTTTTGTGGGACCCCCTTTTTTATCCTTTTTACATAACCCACTAATAATGTTTTTATTTGTTTTTCATGCAGCTTGGAATGTAGAATTAACGGTAATTTATTTTAAACATTTTTATGCATTATGGCGAATATTTAAAATTGTTTGCAAGATATCAGCAACCTTAAAAAATCAATTATTTATTTGAAAAATTGACTTTGTTTATTTTTATGTAACATTAAACCTTTACTAATAAGTTCTGAAAAGCCAAATAGCAGTAAATTTTAAACTTGGTTGATTATTATAAATAATTCAGAAAATATTCGCAAAAATGTCATTATATATTTTTAAACCTTTTTATTTGTATTTCGAATTAAAATATTACCCCTTTGGAATTGTTTACCTATTTCCAAAATAGCTAATTTCTATTTAATTAATTAAATTGTCTTTATTAAATTCTATCTTTAATTTTGCCAAACAATTACTAACGTACTAGTACTACTCTATTTTCCATTTTGTCTTTTGAGTAATTTTTAAACTATTTGTAATACTAAACTGACCTAACTATTTATAAAAATGCATAAAAAAAACTAAACCATAAACAACAAATGAATCATTGTTTTAAATTGTGTAAAAATAATTGCCAAGCATTTAAGTCATATTCTAATTTGGTTGAAAAATGAAATTGCAATTACGTTTGTATAAAAATAGGTTATATGTATATTTGTTTTTTTGCTTAAATTGCAATGACCTTATGAATGAATAAAACATAAAAAATGTGCATTTTTCTGTATTTTACCCCTTACTTTTGTAGTGTTGTCTAATTGTATTTAAAATAACCAAATGCATTCAATACTTTGGAAACCATAAATAACAATTTAAGAAAATATAAACCAAATTTCAATTTAACAACTAATATTTTGTACTTTGTAATTACTAATGAGTGTTTCAAAATTAATTTTAATTTTGAATGTCTATCTGGTAGTGTAATTTTTTCCCCTTTTTTAGAGATAAATATTTGATTTTGCTATACTCATTAGAAATTGTAGAAGATTGTCCAAAGAAACGTAAATAAATAAAACCCACATTAAAATAGACTAAGATTCATTGTTCAGTTTGCGTATCCGTGGACAACAACATAGAATAGAAAGCATGCAATAAATAATATATTTTTATATTTTAGGCCCAATATCCCGAGGTGCATAATCTGTTGACGGAGCCCCAGAGGGCTCTGGTCAGCACTATAAGTGATGGCCAGGAAGCCATCAACAACGCACAGAACCTGCTGAATGAGAAGGCGAAGCTGCCACCACTTGGAAATGATCCTGCCAGTCTCAGGTAATTCAAATATGAATTGACATCGGCTACGCCCCTAGAGACATCAATGGGGCACTTAAGTGAAATGGGGAGGGGGTGGGAAGTAAAAAAAGTAAAAAAATTGAGTATGAGGGGACTGTTAGAAAAGTAAAATTAAATAATTATGGCTTTTTAGATTATAATACGGTTTTTTTTTTTTACATATGTATATATTGCATTTGAAAAAATGCATTTATAGCTAAAATAATGAATGTATCGTGTATATAGTGTAACTACAAATACATACAATCAAATTCATTTTTACACGCATATTATGTTATATGCTGATTACCTTTCCAAAATCTTTTTCGATTATTTCAAGATTTTTGATTTAGTTATTCTAATCACAGTCACAGGGTTAGGCAAATGGTAATTAAATTTACCTTCTTAAAAAAAGAGAAAAACGATGTCTATATTAGCTTGAAATCTAGCACAATTTGGAAAGGCCTGATTTGTTTTTATTCACAATTTTAGAATTTTTTTCATACTTCTTATCATGGACGTTTTCTTCCTCGTTTTTTTCTGATAAAATTGTCCGTCCATGTTGTATTTATGTTTGGGGTGTAATTTACATGTCATATTTAGCGACATCACAATCGTGTTCGAGGATTTCTTTACCAAAAGGTTAACATATTAATATGAAAAATAATGCCTTATTTAAATCAATAAAAGAACTATTGGTAATAAGTATTGTTATTTTTTACTGCCTTTAATATAGTCATGTCGTTAAAACAAGTAATTTGTAGGATATTTATAACGACTTAGTGGCTTATTTGAATTATACTATTGAGTGCAGAGGGTTTGCAATGGGGGTGTATTTATTGAGGGAGTGAAAAAGGAATAGACAGCCTTCTCTTTTTAGATTTTAAGTGAGGTATCGGCACCCCTATTCCTAGCACTCAAGCTTGAATATCTACCTCTGAACACTATTCCTAAAAAGTTTAAAAACAAAGGGATTTGTTGTATATAACCCACCATGTTCATGAACATGTAAAAGGTGACATAAAAAAATCCTCCACACGATATTGCGGGCAATCATGCTGGCACAAATGCATTTTTGAAACAAAGCTTTTAAAAGACTGTTTATATGTATGTTTGTATGTTTTGTTGAATCAACAAAATTAGATTAATACTTTTATATTTGCTAGCGGCTCCGCCCCTAGATGTGGAATTTAGTTTAGGGTGAGGGGGTTACTTCAACCAATCAAAATTCAATAAGATACCCAAAGTTTTTGAGGATAACGTGTTTATAAGACTTTGAATCCAGTGTAATTTACAATCCAATGTCCCCTCCCTCCCTGGCTGCAATGTCTCTTTGCTTGATGTTGTTACATAATCCAACTTTGTTCCACATATCTAAGCAGATTTGTTTAGTTCAGGGAAACAGGGTTGGAACAATCATTCCACTAATTCTCACGTGTAACATTCTTCAACAATGGGTAGGTTTTTCCCACATAATGCCTGTCGAGCACTGAAACCTTCCTTCCCTAATTTTGGAATAAATTTTAAAAATTATAAGGGGGGAACCAAACCTTTCGGGGCCTATACCTGTGATTCCCTAACTCGGCGGGGCAACTCACTACCCAATATAACCTAAAGAAATAACAATTAAGTTTGTATTTTTTTCTTTACTCATCCCTTTTATAATATATGTATTTAAACTTTTTTTTGGAAGAATTCAATTTTATATTTTCCCCTTTTAAAGAAAAGTAAATTATCTGTGGAGAAAGGTTATAGAAAAGGAGGGGATAGAAAGAAAATAAAGTTAAAGATTTGAAGGGGCAAGGGTTAAAATGCTGTACCCCCACCAATCAAAGAACAACCCAATATGCAACCTCGTTGATTTTTAGACTGTCAGCTTAAACTTTCAAAAAGCTGAGTTTTTTTTAATTACTGAAAGAACCTATACATTTTAAAATAAAATTGGAGGCAGTTGTTTGGTGTATAAATCTATACTTATAAATTTATTGGATATAAAAGTAAATGTTTGTATTAGGATTATTTCTAAGATATCTTTTACATTTATTTATTGTCATCCATATACATATAATTCAGAGAGGAAGGGGACATTGCACTGTAAATGTCATTAGTACCCAAAGTTTTAAAACCGTTATCATAATTTATTAACTCAAGAACATGGGTACTTCTAAAGTATGGCTTCAAACCAATAGTTTTGTACTTTTAACCAATAGTTTTGTTTACAGGAGTAATTTTCTTTATCTTCATAGAGGTTATATGTTATTTAATGTCCATTGTCTTATCCCGAGCATTCTGGGACAAAAATAAATTTTTTATTTTTATTTTTTTTATTTTAGATGGAAAGAAACACAATGGAACACGAACCAGCAGGCCGTCCACTCGCAGGTGTCAGCCATGAACGCCGCCACCGCCCAAATGGTGACGCTGACCGGCCAAGGCGACCGTACTGATCACAATGCCGTGGGTGCAGCCGTCAACACTATCTCGACCAACCTGCCGGACATGGCAAGAGAGGTGAAGATGCTGGCAGCCCTGATGGATGACCGCAGCCTGGAGGGTGATGATTTGATGGGCGCGGCGAGACTGCTGTGTGGCGCCTTCTCTGAGATGCTAAGTGCCGCTGAACCTCAGACTAATGAGGTAAAGTTTCTAAAACGTCAGAATTACACAAAAAATATTTAACCAAGGATCTTAATGGACGATGAATTTCATATACAATATACATCCCCAATGACAATTAACAAAATTGGTTATAAAGTTTAGAACCAATTAAAGTTACTAAGATTGTTGAGCTAACAAATAATATTCGTGGTTGTAAAATGTAAACCTTCGCGTAACATTTTAATTTACAGTCCAATGTTCCCTCCCTCCTTGGATTTAACACAAATACAGAAATTCTAAAATAAAAATATTTTAGAGTAGCAATACTCTGAGCAATACTGATGAAATATCAATTGATGAGGTATAAAAAAATTGCTTAAAATAGCTTATATAATGTAAATTTCATTTATGATCTATTAGATTATTAAACTTACATTGGCTTCCTCTTAGGTTCAATATTGTATAATATGCTCATTTACTGCATGGATCTTAAGATATGAAGATATGTGTTAATGTACCCCCCAATCCAATTCTTTATGTTAAACAAAATTTTCCCTAAAGTAGATATAAGCTATGGATTAGTAAGTTTGAACATGGCTAAATTGTAGAAACTAATCACAAAGACAACGATTTCTAGCCAATCAATGAAGAAACGTGTTTATAACATAAGGTGGTCAATATAATTAACATAACTATGTACCTTTCCTCCCTTCAATAAACTTATTTTTTCAGCCCCGTCAAACTTTGTTGAGTGCTGCTAGCAGAGTTGGAGAGGCCAGCTACAGGGTCCTATACACCATTGGAGAAGAAGAGGTTTCCGACAGGTTTGTGTTTGTATTATTACCCTGTCCAAAAAA
>LS049281.1:0-10777 GCA_900241095.1 Acartia tonsa | reverse complement strand
TGAAGGAGTTTCCATGGTCCTTTATGGTCTCTCGCAATAATTTTTTTTTATCACCTCTTGGGCAAAGCCCCTAGAGGCTAGGGGCGAAGCCGCTAGTAGAAAGATAAAGGAGTGTATTAGAATATAATCCCATACTTTGCTAAGGAAACTTGTTGAAAACTGTGAACACGCAACCCACACAGACAAGTGGGTATAAACCTGTTCTTATTGAGGAGATAGAGGCTGTAGCTGGTCCTGTTATCAAACTAGAGGTAAAAATATTTACATAAAAACAGTTTTGTTGTTAGATAAACAATATTTAAACAAATCATAAGGTAGGAAAGTTTCTCCGTAGCATTGTAAACAGAGAGAAGGACATGGCGAATTATGGACTAGATTCTCAATGAGAAAAATTAGCTATTTATCTTAAATTAAATGTCATGCATAATCATATCGTTACCACCGTACAAAATATTAGTTATATCAGGGTTGCTTGCTCATTGATTAGCAATGCCCAATATTTTCCACCAATGATTTAATCTATAGAAGGGGTAACTTTGTTCAGATCGTAATTATGATTTAGATTAATTTATTGTCTATTTTTCTATCCCTCAATTTCCCTGGATCTTAACTATCTGTCTATCTAGGTTGTAACTGATGATAAAGAGCGAGGGTACATCATTGTGGCCTCAGCTACAGAAGTCAGATCTTATCCCCTGCAGAGATGTGATAAAGCTTCCACTTGCCATGATTGTGTTGCCCTACAGGATTGATATTTTTAAATTATATGCAAAAATTGGAGGGGGGTGGGGTAAATGTAACTATCTCGTAATCAGTGCACAAATAACACTTAGTTTTCGAATTTCGTTGTGAAACTTAGTATGGGTAATCCTTGGTAGGTCTATTTTTTATAGGTATAAATCGAACAAAAATTTTTAAAAGTGTTGTCTTATTTTTTAGAATGATAACTTATTTTTGCCTGTAAATAAAATGTATGTTTTATTCTACTTTTCAACAGGGCTCAAATGATACTCTAGGGAAGGGGAAAGTGGTTAAATCGACTTAACCCTTTTGAAAAATAGATGAACCTTACCGATATATAAGTAGTTTTACTGTAAAGGAGAACCATATCGGTCTAGCAGTTAGCAAGGTCTTGAGCTACAAGCATACAATTACAGACATCCTGTTACTTTTTTATAAGAATAACTAGCCTACTGATTTCAAATCTGATAATGTGAATTGATTGATGTGTACAAACTTTAAATATATCAAATGAAATCAGGATCCTTACTGTGCTTGGAACACAAGATTACGTGAGTGCTCAAGCTCTACTGTTGGATGGACTAAGGTAACAAACATGCTCTTCTTTTTGAGTAGCAAAAGTGCAAGTGCCACGACATACCAGCAATTTTATTTTGGGAGAGATAATTAGATAAAATCTTTATGGTTGTGTCACTAATTACCACAAGTTTTGGTATCTTTCAAAAAAAAACGGCAGCGGGACCGCCATTTTCCGCCGCCGCTAATTTATTTTATATTGCATTTCTCGCCGAATTAGGCAGTTTAGAATCATTTGAGACCACGTCATTTTTTTCAAAAACGGGTTACTGCGGGAGCGGCGGTCCGCCGCCGTTTTGAAAGATACCAAAACTTGGGGTAATCTTTAACTAGGTTGGATAAAAATACACCCCAGAACACTAGTTTAAAAAGAATTCAAACATAAACTAGACTAAATCATAAAACCTTTTTTATGAAATAAATAAAAAATATTTTGGCATCATTGTATGGTAGTAAACTGTTTGATTGTTTTGCCGTGAAGATTAATTCTGGTCCCATCAGACTCTTATTTCTTTCTTAAATTGTAGGGTACCCACGGGACACACCTGCAGTCAGTGCTAACAGGAGTACACAAGGGTTGTCCTCATGTTTCTATTCCCAGACAAAAATCAGCTGGTACTAAACTGGGCATGAAAAATCTGGGAACTGTTATCAATTCTATACAGGATAGAAGAGAGGAGGAAAAACTTTTAGGTAAGGTCATGTTCTTTAATGCGTAGGAAATATTTATTATTATCTAGTTTTTATGAGGTTATTTTTTTTTTCAATGGAATCTGTTTCTTGGGTTTTTGAAGGTAACCTCCTACGACTAGTTAAAATCATTGTTGGCCCTGTAAGAAGCTTTACTTTCGAGGATAACTACATCGGTTCAAACTTCACAGAGACAGATAGGCATTCTGTTACTTTTATTTAAAGTAGTAAGGTTGTTTTATTTGACTGTAAGGATTTTTCTAATCGAGTTCTTTTAGGTCCCCTGATGGTTCTAGGCTATGGTTTCATTTATTTAAATTCTTGGGATCGTTTTAATGATTAACTCTCCAAGGTATTATTTTATAATACTTTTATTCAAATTATAGGAATGAACAATGATGAAGTTTTGATATCTGGTGATAGTGGTCACTCCTCCTCTGACCAGTCAGCTGATTATCCATTCCGGAAGGTAGCTCCTGAGCTGTACACTCTGGACACCCTGGCTATTTCTGTGTCTGCTGGAGCTGTGGCTGCCCTACTTGTAGGATTTATTTCAGGTAAATTGATTAATTTAGATACATAAATGTATTTATTATTACTTAGATAACGAATCCCTCCCTCCACCCCCCTTTACCCATTCAATTCCCCTCCTACTGGATAAACGAACTGAGCAATAAATGATATGGGATATAGCAACCTAAATTGACGACAATTTTCCCCCTGTCATAATATCCATATATTCTACAACCTTCTTTAAAATCTAACAGATTGTTTGTCTACTGAAGATCTCTGAACAGCTAAACCGATATTATGGTTCTCCATTACAATGAAGCTTCTGCTTGGTCTCATGAAGTACCGCTACCCTCAAAAGAAATCGCCCCTGGAATGATTCATCTATGACTAAATATAAACAAATATCTTCGTCTGATAAAAATTACTTTTTTATTTGAACGAATTATATTGCTGATAAACATTAGATAATTTTATATAAGTATTTCAAGATAAGAAAAAATATTACGTATAATTTTATGCCGATTTAGTGCATCCATAACCTGGGTTGGCCGTTGCAAAACCTGAAAATAATATATTTAAGGATACTGTTGTGGACGTAACTGTGGTAAGGATCCGAACAGTCTTGTAGTTGGAGCTGGAGGCTACAGGGATACAGAGTATGAATACCTGGAACAGCGACACCTGCCCTCCAGACCCCTGCCTGCTAATCCACCCATACTACAACCATTGCTAGGTAATCAAGGTATGCGCCTCTAAAGTTGTTTCATCAATGGCTTAAATGGTGCTTTTCCTTCAAGTTCCTAGCAATCGCTGTAATACCAACCAATTCAATAAATGAAAAAAAGGGGGATGGGCAGTTTTTTTCTTACTTACTTCTTCGGTGCTCATACACATGTTGTGCTCTACCCTGTACCCAATATAACCTAACTTAATCTGACCTAAAGTGCACAAACAAATCAAATCCCCCTTTCATTATAATCAATTTTGTTTTAAAATATTAGAAAGTAGAAGTTCAGTAGAGGTATATAAGAAATGCTATCAATGGAATCTTTACAAAGTATAATAAAATAAGTTGTTTAAAAGTATCTCGTTTATTGTAATTCCCAAAAATAAACCTAATGAAATATTATTAAGTTACATTATTCTAGGTGGAGGAATGTTTGGTGACCCAATGAAATCCTCTCCCGCTGGGGGCAACACAATGCCCGCCGAAGAGACAGTGTATGCAGAACCAATTCTAGTGAACCACCACCAGCCCCCCAACACAAACACCACCACTATGTCGTCAAACTCGGGAGGGGGCGGCGGCAACAATATCTCCTCCCTGCCCATCAATAATCCGTTGGGCACGACGCTGGGCCCCCCGCCGCCCCCGATGAAGGCATTTCCCAGCAGCGGTCTCTACTCATCCTCAGCCGTTTTGCACAATAATAAATTTAATACAATATCCAATGTAAACAAACGACATGGGGGTAACAGAGGCAGTGGGCGGGGTGGTAATGGGGGTGGCGGAGTTATGTACATGCAGACACCGGTCAGCTTGACAGATGATATTCTGCCCAATCATTATGAGAAGGCGAGGCTGGCTGCTGGCCCACTCGGCAATAATGGAGGCCAGGGGCTTTTTCTAGGTAGGTTTAAGAGCATAACTAATTTTTAATCTTGCAAAACAACAAAAGTTCTGATTGTACAGACTTTGTCTAGAAGCTTTGAAACCCCATATTCATAAACCTGACATTCTAACCATTTTTGTTTAGGTCTGTTGATCTTATTTCTAACGTTGAATTGTCCACTTTATATCAACTTTCTTAGACTCCCTAATGGATATAAGATACGTGGATATTGTGAGATTCTCGCATACCGTGAAAAAATGTTTATCCCAGCTAATACTTCAATATCCCCATACCCCCCTCCCCCATATGACTAACCCATCCACTCCACTGACCATGGAGGAACGTATTGACCAATGTCCGAGGACTATATTAGTAATGTAAGTTGACTACAAAAATTCATTCCCTGTCACAATAACCATTTATTCTACTTCCATTATTTACTCCATTACTTTATTTATTTACTCCATTACTCCTCTCTATACATGCGAACACGACAGCCAACACAACAATATTTTTTTTATGAAGGTGGGCGAAGTATTGGTGGAGAAGTGAACCCAGGAGGTGGGCTTCCCTTGTTCACCACGAATGGAGGAATGGTGGGTAAGATGCCGCCAACTACTAGCACAATCTATCACATGGGCACACTAAGCAAGGTAAACCAACCAGGAGGGGTGTGGACAATGGGCTGTTTATTACGCTAGTACCCAAATTTTTATATTAGCGTTTTCTGTTTAACAACTTTGGCGACTTTAATTTGATTGGTTAATTCATTAAGTTTCAACCACTAAATTTAATCCACAGAAGGTTTTTTTGTGTATCGTCTACTTTCACCTAGCATATTTATCACATTTTCATATAATCCAGGGTGGTAGTGGACAACATACTGTAAATAACACTGGTATCCAAAGTTTTATATTCGTGTTATCTAATTCGATTAAAACTTTAGGGTAGAAGTGTCCAAGTGTTGGTAGCATTTTCAAATAAAAAAAAATGGAAGCTTGATTAAGTTTTACCTACTTTTTAATGGTGAAATTTTTTGACAAAAATACTGCTGTCATTCTCCTCTATATTTTTATTCCCTATTTCAGGGGGCTAAGGCACAACATCAACAACTGCAACACGATCAAGGTCAGGTTGTGGACAGTGCGTATGGCACTACACGCTCAATGAAGAAGGTTTACCTCTGAAATAGTCAATCATAAGTCACAAGAAGCCCTTTCTTGCCTCAAATTAAACATGGTGTACTGAATAATTTGTAATGGCTCAATTCTTTTAAAAGATTTGTTGGTCCTAGAAACACGTCGCAATTGATAAAGAATACGTGGATAATGAGAGAGATTCATATCTTTCTACCAGCTGGCTAATGTTAGGGGGATGGGGGATCCCTTCCCTTTATGACTACTCCATCCCCTCCTCTGATTATGGAGGATAGTATTGACCATTATCTGAGGACTTTATAAGCAACCTAATTAGACGACAAAAATTCCCCTGTTACAATATCCACGTGTTTTATATCCATTGCGGCAGCAATTATTGAGGATGTATTCAATATTTTTGCGCGTTTTCTCACAAATCAATGATTATTTTTAAAAGAATTGGCCTAAAAAATGAAAAGTGATGTATTATCTCACTATTATGAATGATGAGCGGTATCTCAATCACTAATATTACCCAGAGTGGAACATTCATATCTTTCTTTGGATCAGGTGCAGTTCACGCCAAAATGTTCTTGGGAACGATTATCTCAAAAAATTTGAACTTTAAAGGCTACTAACGGCCAAAGGGCTGAACTTATTATATATTATGTAAGTTTGCATAAGATTTTAACAAACAAAAGAAGGCCTAAAAATAATCTGGAATGGCATATAAATGCGAAGTTCATAGATTTTTGTAGATAATTTATTCCAGGAACAATTACCGGGAATTGCACTAGACCTCTTTCTTCTTTTCACTTCTATTGAATTACACACCCCCTTAATATTCATATTATTATATTTATGATATATAGTAATGCTATATTAATGTACTGTTATTCATTCTTCATATTATTTGCTTACAGTTAGTCATATTTCACCCCTCTCACAAATTACTCCCCTGAATTAAAAACCAGTTTAGCCAAATTGATTGTAGTTGTAATTTTAAGTCATTATCTGCTATTGTCAGTCAAGTTGTAAAGTAGCTTATTCCCCCCGATTTAAAGGAAGCCTGCAAGAAAAACACCGCTCTAACTGCTGCTGAAAGAAAGCCACAAGGAGACCCAATATCCCAAATTTTAAGCCTCAAGCCTCCCTAAAATGTCATTTTAAAATCCCTTTAATTTTTTGGTTATTAAAGCTGGAGGCTTAGAATTTGGAGTATTGGGTCTACTTGTGGCAGTCTTTCATCAGTTAGAGTGAAGTATTTTCTGCAGGTTTCCTTTAACTTAGTCGTTAATTATTTTACAAATGCTATGCTTATAAGTAATTTTGTTTTACAATTGCTTAATGCACAATTTAAAAATATGCAGTTTTTATGTCAAGTATACCACTTAGCCCTTCATTTACCATTATGTCGTTCTATATGTAAAAATCATTTCATTAATATGATAATATAAATACCTTAAAAAATACTTTTTAAGAAACTTGCCAAAAAAATGCATATGGATTGCTAGAGCTTTTTTAACAGAAAAAATGTAAACAAAAAATTTTATACTTGAAAAGACCAATTTTTAATTGAAGGTGATTTTTTAAAAAGTAGATGAATTAGAAGAAAAAAAACTAAGCAATCAAAATGTTGTACACATCAGCCTAATCCTGCAAAGTACATGGTAATAAAAACCGGTTCTGATTTTAAACAAAATTTAAAATAAAAGACTTTTTCAAACTCTAGTTGTGAATTTTCATTATTTTCTGATAATATTTTATATTTTCAACTTTTGGACCATTTACATTATTTGTGAAGAAAACTTTTTAGGAATAATTTTAATTGATGATAAAAAGAAAGATTCTCTTTAGTAATATTTAATCTTATTTGATTTTAAAATAAAGTAAAAAAAATGACTGTAACCCTATCTTAACCCTTCTGATTGATAGAATGCAAATAACAGAATCTCAACTGGAAATATTTAGCCTTGGCAAGGGGGACATGCTGTTCAACCATTTCTTTATTAAGTGGGAGATGGGGCGGGATTGCTATCCCCAAAGCAGTAAGATGAGTTGGCATTTCATTTTTTAAAATTTGTATTAAAGATTTAAATACCTTACTGAAACTTTTTTTTAAAAATTATTTTAACCTTATGATTAAAATAGTCTATTTCATCCAGAAGTGCTCTAAAAATTGTTGATTTTGGAGCTCGGACTTAATCTTGACAAAAACTTTTAGCCTTTGAAAGCCAAAGACTTCCAAAAAAATGGGACCCTGCCCTCCTCCCCCCTTCTCACTAAAATGGTTCACATGCACTCCTCCCTTGGTTATGTGTAGTATGTTACTCTGAATCTGAACCCAGACTTTTACAGATCTCAAATATTCATTCTTTGTTATATAAGAACAATCTCTGGCCTAATTATTTGTACATTTTGTTGATATTCACTGTACATTGTGTACATTTGTTTGGACCTATTACATGTACAAGATATTATTTATGCATAATTTTATATTTATTCTCAAGTAAAGTGGAATCTCTCTCTGTAGCTTTATAGAATAACAACCCTTTGCTTGATTATATTGTGCTATCATTTAATTTATAATTATAGTCTTTTTTTCAGTCATTTATATGTAATTTTATCAAGTATGTATGTATTATTAAATCTTATGAAACCTGTAAATAACCTAAATTTGAAAATTTTGTGTATCTTTTCTACTGTAGAGTGTGTTGAATTTATATTTTTTATTTATTTATTTAGTTACTCGCCTTATATATTCTTGTCTTGTTAATTTTTATAATTAAAACTGAGAAAAAAGTTTTTGCATGGTATAATAAGATTTGATCTAACCTTCAAATTAGATTTCTAAAAAATTGAAAAGATAAGTTATTTGACCCAAAAAGACTTTATTTATTTGCCCCACAGTGTCAGGGAGGGAGGGGACAATTGGCTTATTATTACACTAGTCTCCAAAGTTTTATAATAACGTTTTCTTATTCTTTGGCTGAACAACTTTGAAGACTTTTCAAAACGTTTCACTAACTAATTGAAATCTACAGACTATAAAAGGGGTAATTTTGTGTATTATTATTGGGGATATACATCAATTTATGGGCTTATCCTTTCAGATCCCTGGCACAATGTTTGTGTATCAAAGCTGTTATTTATAACCTAAACTTTTTCTTGGGTTTTAGTTTAACCAATAAACAGACATACAGATATCCTATTCAATGATTGATTTATTGATTGCTAGTCGATACGATATGCATGTCTATCTATCTATTCAAAATGTAAAAAGATTAGACGAATGGGAAGATTAATTATTTATCGTATTATAGGCAACTTTTCGCGTATTTTAAAATACAAAAGTTTAAGATTAAAACCAGTTTCGTTAGCCCAGATGGGTAAATGGATATTATAAATTTAATGATTTTAATTTTGATATTTGTAGGAAATTGTCTGTAATACGATGCTATACATGATAATTTAGTATGTCTGAGAACCGGTTCTAATCCAGTGGATAATAATCGGTTTCGAAGCCATACTGGAACGTTAATTCTTGCCAGGTTCTCTAATTCAACAAAAATTTTGTGCTAATTTGTGTATCTTATAAATTCTATAATATAATATTGTAAAGAAAATTTTTAACTCAAGTAATGTGGTATTTTTGTTTTAATTTTGCTTCAAATTTTAATTCAAATATGATGATAAGGTTAAAATTTTAAGTTTTTAAATCAGAAGATTTTGAAACCTTCTTTTACAAGTCTTAAGTAGGTAGAAATGTTTTAAAATTTAGCATATCATTTTATATGAGCTACGGGCTACATTTTTACATTAATTTTTATGATAACTAAATTACCATTTTTGGTTTAAAATGTTAATTCCAATAATTTTATTCTTATAGTCTTATCTTTACCTACAACTTTTCTGAAAGCATAAATTGATCTCAAAATGTACAAGAAAAATTTTTTTGTGAGAATTTTTCAGTTCAAAAGTTCAAGTTTGGAGATAAGTAAACGTGTTGTTTAAGTCATAAATTAATTGAAATAAAATACAATAAACAAATTGATTTGAAGCATTTTACATGTATTATACTATAATTGAGCTTATTATTTAACATTAAGGTTATTTTAGTCATTTATCTTATTTACAAATTACTAAGAATTTGGGATTTTTTAAACTAAAAAAAATATTGAGATCTTGAAAATAAATTTTTTGTTTCTCTGAAAAATTACAATTAAAAATGCATAAACAAACTGCTGTTTTCTAATCAAGTGCTGTTCAAGGAGAAATGTTCCTGGTAACGATTATCCACAAAAATAGGCTGCTAGCTGGCAAACGGCTGATCGTACATGTCATGGCCGTACACCATTTTAAGCGGCATCAGAAGGCCTATAAATAATTAAGATCCAATGACGCACAGGGAAAGCTTTGCTGAAAAAAAAACGCGTAAAATAAGTCTTATTCGCGCATTTTTGTGCACTGCGAGATGACTAGCAGCTTTTAAAGTTCAAAGAGTTTTATAGATAATCGTTACCATGAACATTGCACCTTGAACTGCAGTAGATCCGTATTCTTAAAATAATGATGTATACTGTATATATGTAATTGTCATTAACAAATTTGCTCTTATTATTATTATTAATTATTATTGATTGATTGATTAATATTATTCCAGTGTTTGATTTGCTACTTTAGCAAAATAAACTGATAAAAAATTCATATTTTGTTACTAATTTTAAAAAGATATTTTTTCTCTGATTAAAAATGGATGCATCTGAATTATACCTCCCTCGAAATGGCATAAACGTTCCCAGGACCTATGAGAAGCGTCATTGTAAAAGAGAAATACATCGGTTCAGCGGTTAGCAAGATCCTTCGGTATAAACAGACAGACAAAGGGACATCCTGTTACTTTATTATAAGGATAACAAAACAATATAAAATTGATCACTCGTTTGGTGGCCAAGGTTCATGTAAACATATGTTGTTCCTGATTAAGGAATCCTAAAGAACTTCTGTAAGTCTTATTACCAATTAGGTACGCACATCCAAATCCTTATCAAAAAGTCACAGGATATCTGTTTATGTGTCTGTGGTTTTTCTTTACAATGTAGCTTCTCATAAGTCTTGGTAAAGAAAATAACTAATTTAGTTGAGGGTACTACCACCCTCCCAAAATATATAAATCGCCTCAGATAAATATTACCCCTCCCCCAAAATTTTTTATTTACTTAGAAATAACAATAAAATAAAAAAATGAGGTGGCCGAAGTCAAACCTCCACCCCCGGTTGTAGTTTAAATGGTAGGTCCGGCTCTCAGGCATATCTCAAATTTGGCGAACTTAAAACTTTGCAACGCCTTGATAGAAATTAATTTTTTTTATTTAGAATATTTATATTCCATATTAAAATGGACTAAAAATTATTAAAATATTTCATTTTGTATAGCAAAAACGTTAATTTGATTTTAAAAATTAGCGATGGTATCGGAGACAACTTCGCAGGAAACTAAATAAAATT
>LS049279.1:84427-95922 GCA_900241095.1 Acartia tonsa | reverse complement strand
GGTAAAAATATAATAAAGATTATATTCACAAACAGTGCAGCAATAACAATATAAGTATAAATTTAAAAGAAAGGGAACCATACAGTAAAGATAAAGAGCTTTTATCAAAAATTATTATCAATAAAACATTTTTAAAAAATTTGGGAGGGGGGAATTTTCATTTTTTTTTTTGGGGGGGGGGTGGGTTGTTCCACCCCCAACGAAAATAGCATAAAATTATCACAGGACCAATAGGTATATACCCTTAAGAGTAGAATTCGATGGGTTCAGTTGTTACCGAGATCTTAAGGGACAGACGGACGGACGGACAGTCATCGTTCAATTTTTTATTATATATAATAAGTTTTTCAAATCTCAATCTTCAGACAAAAAAAACCTTACTACTTTATATAAATGGATAAGGATAATAGTTATTTTCGAAGAGTATTATAGACAGCTTCTCTAAGCCCCGGTCTAACAAAACTGGTAGGTACTAATTTTATGATTTTTTAAATAAAATTCAAAAATTTTTCTATAATACGATGCTATTCATGATTTTTCAGTATAGAACTGGTTCCAATAAGATAAAAGTTATGCTTGAAAATTGTTTTAATAGCTATTATCACATTTTAAAAAACACGAAAATTGAGATCTAAAATTTGCGACATTTTTGTACATTCGCGTCAATTATATTTTCAGATTTTTTAAAGAAGCGATCGTTTGGTGGGGGTGGGTTAACCATGCCTTTATTTCATTGGTTAAAAACGACACAAAACTAAATTAGGAAAGAAAACTTACAACAAGGACAATTGTTGCTGAAGCAGCACAGCTTTAAGCAAAGCACATTCTAAAAGTTGTGTGAGTGTGTATGTGCAATCTCAAGGGACAGTTTGTTGTTGTGAATAAGTAAAAAGTTCAGAGCGTATAGAGACATGAGGCTGTGCAGTGTGCATCTAAAATACTTTGATGTATGGAGATACCCATGGACGTACAGACATGCCCTAACTAATAAAAAGCTGTCTTTAAAAACTCCAGGTAGAGTAAAAACATATAAACTTCTGCTCAAAACTCAACTTCCGACATCCTTTCATTTTGTTCAGATTGTTATACATGTAAGCAAATAATTTCACTATAGCAAATTTTAGTTCTCCAATCTTATTCAAAAAGAATATAAAACCCATTTTTAAATTACGGTTAATGCATCAATTGCTGCGCCCTTAGTCCTTACTGCTATCTCATTGAAGGTTATGGTTTCCAGTTTCACCCATTTCGCCTTAGATATCTGTTGAAGTTTTTTTTTACATATAAATTAGCAACACCTTATACCTTTTATGTCAAATTTGCTGCTATATAAGAACACCGAGCAAGTGGTTAAATTATTATTTAAAGCTTATTTTCGTCACCAATAACAATTACTGAATAAGGGTGGGGATGGGGGATTCTCCCTATCTTGATTTCATTGGTGACATTTCCCTGTCACAGGTTGGTACATTTTTAAAAATCCCTGCTTTAGTTTGATTTCTGCAGGAAACCAGTTAACAATTAAAGTTGAAATTGTGATGGAAACAGGGATATGGTATTTCAAGAAAAAATATTTACTTTCAAGTTTTCCACCAGTAAAATAACGTTATTGATAAGATGCAAACACGGGATTTGTAATCATTTCAACAATCACAATTTTTGACTGGCAGGTAAGATAAGGGGGAAATAGTTTTTCATGAAAACCCGAGTTCCTTTCCATAAATGTGATCTAAAGTTATTTGTGATTAGGAATATTGATACAAATATTCAGCGATTTTAATCGATTAGAGTTATTAATTAACGTATTTCTTTTTTTAATTGCAAACTTCCCCTTTTGCCTAATTCGATTATATTGCTTACTTTTTTCATATGAATGATAACAGTTTTCAGAATTAACAAGAAAATTAACTTACAAGCAAGTAACGTTTTTAATAAAATTATCTATTCAAACTGCTGATTATTAAAAGTATTCCTAAAAGTGACAAGTCAAATTATAAGAAGATATATTTAAGATAGTTAATTCTAAAGAGGTTTGTTTTAATTTCATATATCCAAAGAAAGTGTTTTAATGTGAAATGGTTTAATAAATTATAGCTTCGCTACTTGCCTCTAGGTTCTACATACATGACAGATCAAAAGGGATATTTATCTTCTTCAAAGATCATTTCCTTTTGGGGTGGGGAGGGGGGGGGGGGAGTTTGTGTTAACCTATTACTTCCCGCTGAAAAATAGTATGCTAATTGGTCCGGGAAATATTTTTAAGAAATATAAGAGTCTATTTATTAGGGCGTTGCATGTAATATTGTATCATTTTAGATAAAAATACTTTTAAAACACTTTAAAGTCATTTTAGCTTTGAATTGTCCTTTTTATTTTTATCATAAAATTTCTCATTGTAACTTAAAAGAGAGAATATCTAAAAATTTATTTATTTCACCTTTTGGTTTTATAATAGTTATACTCGTATTTAAATTCTTTATGTAAAAAATTTAATAAGATCCTATAATATAAACTAACGGCATTTTCTATAATAAGGGGGTGTCACTACCACGCTGCCTGTAACACAAAGTATGTCCTCTTTAAATTTTGTAATTTTGCCATTAAATAAATAATGGTATGATAAAGAGTTTGTAAAGGCTTGAAGCGATTCTATAACTCTGGCTAGTAAACACTTTATTCACTGTTGGGTTAGCTTTTATGATAGTTGTCATCCTTGTCAATATTTAGAAATTTTGTCTTTTCGGATCTGGTTCAGTTCACGGTAAAATGGTCCTAGGATTTATCATCTCCAAAAATATTGAATTTTAAATGCTTCTAGCTGTCAAATGGCTGAATGTACATGTTAAGCGGCGTCAGAGGACCTTTAAAAAATCTGGAATATCAAGATCCAATAATGCACAAAGAAAGCTTGATTGAAAATATTATAAACTATGTCCTTTTAGCGAATTTATGTGCGCTGCGAGATCATTGTGCGTCATTGAGTGATGGCTATTCCAGATTAGTTCTAGGCCTTCTTTTGTCGGTTAAAATTATGTGCGAACTGAATATTCCTACGTTTTTCCGCTAGTAGCTTTAAAGTTCATAGATTTTTTAGAGGTAGTCAATCCTATAAATATTTTACCTTGAACTGCACCTGATCCGTCTTTTCTAATAATTTTATCCTAGTTCTAACCACTAAGCCAACAATGTCCTTAAATATTTTATATTTTATATGGGTTAAGATATTTTTAAGATGTAATTTAAAACAAGTAAATATCAAACCTGTCGCTTTTGTTATTCTAAATATGAATTAAAATCTAATATATATTAATTCTTGCAAAATATTCTTATTTGCGTAGCAGCTCAATAAGTATCTAGTTCCGCTTTCATAAAATCCTTACGCTCTTCTCATTTATTTATCTGCGAAGTTACTTTATCCCTGTCTGTTCGTCCGACAGTCCGTAACGCTATGGAAAAATGAGATTTACTCAGCTGCTGAACAATAGATTGATAATTTATTTTGTCTGTTTGTCAATCCAAGATTGTTTGTGCTTTGCTACTAATTAATGTTTTCACCCTTGTTTCTTTATTGGTTGATGGTATGCCTTTTTAAAGTTGATTCATATTTTGGGCTGATAATTACTTCATTCATTTATTTTTCTTTCATAATTACTTAATTAAATAGATAGACATATAGTTCAACATTAACGTATTACTTATTTTAATTCATTTATCTTAAGTTCATTAGAAAAACTCTCAAATCATTAAGAAGTTATAATCAATGAAAAGAAACATAGGAATTAATTTGTCATATTTTCTCATATACCCTGATGAAACCTTGAATGCTTAAAACCATATTATCAGGTTCAAATGAAACTAAATTTTCTAAAAACAAAAAAGGCCTTGAATTAAATCTAATACTTATAACAATGAACTGACACATTCTATATTTTCTCAAGCCACTTTAAATTAATTTTTCTTCCTTAGCAAATACTTGCTGCTACGCCCCTAAGGCCTCTGGGGACAAGTGAGGTGGGGCGGGGGATGGGATGTGGAGAAGTCGACATATCCTCTTTTTAAATTTTAGTTTTAAAAGAAATTTACTTATTTTCCGGTGGGGTCATTTTTTCTAAGGACGATTTCTCTTGGTAGGAGTAGAGGACCACATTCCTTATAAATAATTACAAACCCTCCGTCAGAACAAATTAAAGGCTATATTGTAAAGGAAGTTATGAACCATATCGGTTCAGCTGTTAGCGAGATCTTTTGGTACATACAGACTAACTCTAGACATCATGTTGCTTTTACAAAAGGATATATTTATATAAAAGTATTCCTTTTATTCTATAAGACTAATATTTATTTAAATTTGCTTTTAAAATAGTCTAACAGCAAATTTAATTAAAGGCCTTCTTATATTTAAGTTGTCTTATGCATCTAACTAAATGATATAAAGGACTTTTGTTTTTTATTTACATTTATTTGTATGGTAAGGGGATTAGAAAGTATAGTCCTAGCTGATTGGACCATGACTTGATGTCAACGTTAGGCTAGGGTTGCAGCCGCGAAGTCTTACAGCCGCCATACAGTTACAGCTGTAAGCTATTAGCCATCATGCCAACAACTGTATACAGGCTTCAAAGTTCTTAAAGCTGTCCTTCTCTATTAAATTATTAGAGTACACCAGAAATGCGCAAAAAATTCGAATATTTTTATTGATCCTTATTTTATGATTATTTGACTTTCGCAAAGCATTTGACGCAATTTGTGCGTAAAAGGTTATTGCCCCTTTCAATCATACTAGTGTTCGTCCGTCTGTCCGTCCGTCTGACCGAATCACTATTATAAAATGCCTCTAAATTTTATGTTTATTATTCGATCATGAATATTTAAACATTTAATGCTTAAAATGAAATGGCCTGTTACAAAAATGTCATATGAAATAAGTGATAAAATTGCCTCTATTTTTTTTCAAGTTTTCGTTTTACATCTATTTGCCTTAAAATAATTAAACTCTCTATATGTTATATTAAATTATTTGATAGCAATAACTGCCAAAAGTTTTGCAAGGAAAAAGATCTCTTTTAATTCAGTAAAGGCTTAAGATATTCCTCTACGTTTACAGTATGTCATATTAAATGATTTATTCACAATAACTGTCAAGAACTTACATTTAGTCTCAAATGCAGACTGTATCTTACTTTATTGCACTCTTTTTTTACATAGTATATAAGCTTGTTATTGCTTTGCTATTCTGGGAGGGCGTGAACTTTAGACTGTAAACTAAAATCCGGTACTTAAAGTTTACGTGATATCGTTTGTGGGCTTAAAAACGGTACTTTTCGTTAAATCTTGATTGGTTGGTTCAAAGAAGCTGTGTCTTATTTTTTAACAAGTAAATTTAATCTACAGAAGGGGTATTTTTAGCCGACATAAAGCAACCATGATGTTGAAGGCTTTACTTCTTACAGTGGTAATTCAAAAAGCATTTTAATCACAAATTATGTAATGTCCATAAGGTGCCTCCAGGCCCACACCCCCTCCCCACAAACCAAATATAAATCGAAATTAATTATCTTAAAATCCATTAAATTATGTTTTACAGGATAACTAATCAGTTAATGTCATTTTAGGTTTGCTCTTAATAAAGTTTAAACTAGGGCTATATAAATATTAAACAAGGAAGTTAAAATTCATGCAGCCGGAAGCATCATATATCAGATAGTCGGAGGAACAAAAAGTACTTGCAAAAGATGGTAAATAAACTTACTATTTAAACAGAGTATTATTTAGAGGTCTAAACAAAAATGTCAAAATTACTTGAACATAGAATCCATTTAAGCCGAAATAGATTAATAACTAAATTTTTTATTTGACACAATATTTATGAAATAATTATAGAGTTGCAATGCTTTCTAGATTTTACCTAATTAATACACAAATGACGGACAAACAGACACATCGTAAATAAAAAAATATTAACCTTTTTTTAGATGTCTATATAAATATCTGCTTCCGGCATTGAATGACTCACTCAGTCACAAACTTCAACAGAAATGTATTATAGATAACAGCCATTTTTTTAAGTTGTTCAATTTTTAATATTCTCAAATGTTATTTATTCTTTGCTTAATCAAATGTATATATAAATCTACGCATCTATGGCCGCTAAGATCTTGTTTTTAAAAATAGATTTTTGGTGTACTCTATATTGTTATAAAGAACTCCTAAATTTTTTAACAAGGACATACAAATTAAAAGAAGGAAAGCTAGATAAGAATTAAACTACAACTAACTACAGCTAACTCTTGTAAATCTGCTTACAGTTTAGATAGAGCTGCCTATAGTTTGTAGTCGGAGCTAGCGGCTGACCAACTATACAGCCGAAATCCGCGGCTACATAGTTCTATGGTTTCAGCTAGCGGCTATATGGGTTAAAGAATTTTCTTATTAGAGTAGCTATTCATTATCTAGGGTATGTCTGTACGTTCGTTGACCATGTCCATTATTAAAAATGATTGAAATGGAAGTAAAAATGAAAATACCAACTTTTTTTGTATTTTTATGAATTTATTTGATATATATTTTCTTTATTGTATCCAAATATCAAATTCTAATTTCTTTGCCCTTTCCAATAGGGAAGAGCCAAGGAGGCCTGGAAAATAGCCTAAAACCTTCCATAGACATTAAAAAAAAGCTTTCCTGAAAATTACAACCAATTCGGACAAGCAGTTTCTGAGATCTTTAGCTTCAGACAAAAAAAATACTACCTTTTATTATAGGATAACCAAATACCTTTCTGAATTATGTTTTTAATAGCACACCTACAATATGATTTGTGTATTACGTACGTCCTTACATGATTTGCTGACAAACATGAGCTATTATTAATTACACTTTTTTTAAAATCAAAATATTGTGTTTTCTTGTCATTACCGCGCTACTTATTGACCATATTGTTCTTGTCTAATCAAAAACAAATAAATAAAATGTACATAACTATCACAAATGTGAAGATCTACTTTTGTTGCTCAATTTAGAATAGTAAAGTTTAAGATTAAGATCCTATGTAAGTTGATTTATCTCACCCACCCACGGAGAGAGAAACGAGAGTCAGGAATTCAGGGATAGACAAAGAAAACTCTAGGTTTTTAAGTATATCGTCGTTTGAATTACGGATAATCAGTCTTTCCAAATTTATGTTGTTGTTTTTTGTGGAGATTCTCCTGACACATGAGAAACTTGTCTTTTTGTCTGTGACTCGTTTAGTCTAACAATAAACCAAAGATCATCCAATCTTTTTCATTTGGGGGGGTGCAGGGGGGATTAAAAATTTGGGAGGGGTAATTTTTATATCATATAGGCAACGACGTCCAAGCTTTGTTTATTTTTTGCCATCAAATATATAACTCATCGTGTTTGTCTCTCTTTCAAAGTTATGAATTATATTTTTAATTTCATATTTTGCCAATTTCTTACAAGTAAACCCTAATGTATTTTTATAAATTTTATTTTTAACTATTCCTATATCTGAAAAGAGCAGATTTTGTTTACTTTTCCAAAGAGAAAATGTCATATTAAACGCCGGCCTATATAGTCTATATACATATATTACTTAGCTATTGCTATGATGCTCTAGTTACAGGGTGTACCGCAGAAAAAATCCGCCGCTAAACACGAAAAAATGCTCTAAATTTTAGGAGAAACTCCACGAAATTCGCCGTGTGCTTCCTAGGTGGTGTGTGAATGTGTGTATGGTGTAGCCTGAAGGCAAGTTTTAATAATGTACTTCAACCATGTAGAGAAATGGTTTTTCATACAGGGGTGCTGTGTTTAGTTTTTTTAAAAGAAAATTTTTACCGAAAAAAGATCTTCAAAAGTTTAATTACCAAAGAATAAAATAATGTCTGTTGTTTTTAGAGGGTTTGTGATAAATTTAATTTTAAAATTAACCCAAAAGTTGTTGGTTTTGATTTTACACAAAAATTGTGTTTGTGCGTGTGTGTCTAAAAACCATGGGTGGCCCTTTTGGCATAGGGGATAGACAAGCACGCACAGAACAGATAATAACGTGCGTTCAAGCGCACCAGCAGCGTTACAAATGTTCGGCTCTACGCGCCGGTACGACATTTTTGGGTTTTCCCCCACCCCTTCCTTACCCTATGTCCGTCCCGTACCATTAGCTTACTATGAAACTATGCTACAGGGTATATATGATATCTCACCTGTATGTGGTACTCTAGTTTTTGGGTCCCCACTTCCCTTTCATCTCCCCACCAACTTCTCGATATACGCCATTTCATTTTAAATTACCCTTTATAGTTCCTCTTTCCTCCCCCTTTTTGTAGTGTACTTGATCTTCTTACCGGCGAAATGCGGGCGAAATTTCTCTCTCTACCCCAATCTCTCATCTCAACTTCCTCTTTCTCGCGGTGGGAGAGACAGAGAGAAAGAGAGAGAGAGAGAGAGAGAGCAAAGATGTAAAGATGACTAAAGGAGAGAAAGAGGGGGTGAAAAAGAGGAGAGGGAAGGGAAAATTCTCTTATTCTTTAATAGTTTTGGTTCAATATCTGAGAGGGAAAGATTACTGTGCGTTATTTATACCTAGACTCACAACCATACAAAATTATTAACCAACAGATTTCGTGCGTTTCGTGATAATAATTGGTGGCCCAATAATATAATACAAATCTTAAATTGAGCCATTTCATAATATAACATACACATAGAGATATATGAAATCAAGCCTTTTTATAAACCTCCCATCATGAAAAGGGAGACGGATATATTATAAAGTTAACTTGAATAAAAAACAGTGAAACATTGGAAAAAAAGTTAAATTTGCATAAAAAGCAGATTGGTGATTTAAAATGAGGGATAAAAGTTATTTTGTGACTTGGTGGGTGACAACTGCTGTTTGTCTGCTGGCTATAGGTAAGATTTAGCATTTATTTTTAATGAAAAAATGTATTTCAAAATTAATGTTATAATATAACCTAAAAGGATATTAAACTAAATATCAAACTTGCTTTAAAAAGATTATTTCTTGACAAGAAGCCTTTAAAAGACTTCTAAAGATAATCGTATATAATAAAATTAAAAGCACCTTCATTGCAACAATGTGCCTTATAATTTTAATTATTTTTCTAATAATTGGAATTCGTCAAAAAGACCCAATAATTTTGTTAAACATTTCATAATAAAAGAAAAGATTTATTTAAAACTTTTTTTGATTCAAGAGAGAGACTTTATAAAGAAAGGTTTCATAACTTAAAAGTGAAAAAGAAAATTTATCAAAAATGAATTAACTCAATTTGCTCTAAATTTTTGAAATATTTATGTAAAATTTCTAAATATCAAATAATATGAATTACCTAAAGAGTATAATAATAAGAATTTTGTTAGTTTGATAACAAGAATTTTGTTAAATTTAATAGATATAGGAAGCATACATAACATAAAATTATATTTATTCAACACTAAATTTCCATCAATTACCAAATTTAAAATTTGAACAAAAATAAAAAGATAATCCGTTTAGAGATTTTGAACTCTCCATAAGGGGATTAAATGGCACTTGGAATTGTCATTTGTCCCCCCTTCATATCCTATTATATCTGTATTATTTCCAAGTGACATCTACATTTGGGAATATTTCAAATCTTTTTACGGATTAACAAAAGGAAATAAATTGTTTTTAAAATTCTTTCATTCAAATAAAAACGTTGATATTAAAATATTATTGATTTTTATCATTGTTAAAGCTCTATAAGCCTTTTAAAAGAGCACAACTCCAAAGTAAAAATTCTATGAAGTATTCTATAATTTAAATGTTTTGGCTTTTTTGAGTAAAGTAAAACTTCCTAATTTGTGACTGGTAAAATTGTCATTTTATAACTGAGCTATTCACATAAGTTACAAGAAAATCACCTAAATTTAGTTTTTCACGTTGCTATGTATGATAATTTTGTTTTCATTTGCATTGAACCATGATCAATAAGCATCCTTTTTACAGCAACTATTATTTTAAGACCATTTTATTCTATTATTTTTTGTATAGTCCAATTAGATGGTTATTGTTTCCATATACAATTTTAATTCACCTCGTTAGACAAGTTATTATACTGCCTTAAGTATCTATACAGATAAAGGTTGAAACTTCCATGATTTTAAAAAGATAAAATTCACAAATCTGGATTTTTTTTGTAAACATTAACCTTAAAAACTAAATTCCATCAATTTTGTGTGATGGTAATAAATAACAACATAAAATTGTTGTCAAAATGACATTTGATAACGTCTCAGCGAATATATATTAGCAATGAACATTTTTTTTAATTGTGTGTAAAGAACATGTCAGCCATGATCACTTTTAAACCATCTAATTGTTTCTTAACGAAAAGCATTTAATTTTGACATGAAAACTAGAAAAATATCCTCAAAGTCACCCAAAATTTTAAATTGTTCTTTTTATGAATAAGATACTTTTGGAAAGTACTTTTTTTCTTTGGGGTATTTGTATCCGTATGAAATGGGTGTGTATGAATGTGTTATAACGCCTTAAAAATGTTTACAGAATAAAAAGGTTTTCATTGAAAGTCAGTGTAGCGTATAAATATGATGTAGTTTACTCCACATTTTCTCACAAAAATAAATCATTTAATTGATTCTTAATACAACATTAAATGTCATTAAGCGTCTCGCAATGGAATAACAATTTTATATTGCTTAAACTACAATTTAGTACGTAATGAAATACCACTAAACCAAATTACTTAATTATGATTGGTGACTGGTCTGTCATTCGGGCAAAACTTTGTTATATAGTATCTGCGCTACTAATGAAATTAAGGCTAAAACATGTGAAATGAGTTGCGTAGGATTTGAGAAAAATTTCAATTTTATCAAAATGGGTTTCACTTAACTTAATTTATTCATAAAATTCTCAATTTTGTAGCCAACGTCTTCTTAGAAGAAAATTATGTTTAAACGATTTTTTTCTTTCTTTCCTTGCTAACTTGAGTAAAGTATTTCATTTTTATTACTCTCATTATACCATTAAAGTTTTAGGGAGGTATGAAATATAAATTATAGAATTAGAACTAGGCTTCAAGCGAAATGTTGTAAAATTTTTGTTATTAATATTCCTTTTGGTTCAATAAACCCTAAATATGATTTTGCTCAAATTTCGATGCTCATTTTAGCAGCTAAAGACAGGGCGCTAAAAATTAGTAAAGAACCTTGTCTATCAAGATGGAATGAAAACAATTATTTTTCTCAAACATTGCTTTTAGCTCAATTCTGTTCAAAATTATTAGATAAAGGTGGTATATCAACATATCTCATTGAAAAATTTATTAATTTTGTTTTGAAATATAAAGACAACACAAAATATTTTAGTATTTGATTTTTAAACTGTCTCCAAATATAACTAGATAATTTTTTTACAATATATTATAATATCGCTTGTTATTATCAATTTATGTGCTATTTTATAAACTGT
Source organism: Acartia tonsa (assembly GCA_900241095.1). Classification (NCBI taxonomy): domain Eukaryota; kingdom Metazoa; phylum Arthropoda; class Copepoda; order Calanoida; family Acartiidae; genus Acartia; species Acartia tonsa. The sequence goes on along the minus strand of LS049279.1, from coordinate 84,440 downwards.
ATATATTAATAAT
>LS049279.1:73898-84327 GCA_900241095.1 Acartia tonsa | reverse complement strand
CAAACCCTTTTTTTTTTTAAAAAAAAAAAAAAAAAACCCCGAGTTAATTAACATATTCAACAACACAAAAAAAAAAAAAAAAAAAAAACCCCGGGGGGGGGGGGGGCCCCCCCCCCCCCCCCCCCCCCCCCCGACCGTTAAGGGTTAATAACAAAGACAATAATGTCCATTAGTAACGAAGCTTACAGCAACACAATATTAACATAAATGAAAGAAGCTGAAAAAGCAGTCAATGGGAAACAAAACTGCTATAGTTATAAATTTGTTAAAACTACGCCATAATGAATCTACACAAATAATTCAGAACTCTATCTTAAATATCGAAATGTTATTATTCGTACATACAAATGGACAGAAAGCTATAGAGTAGCTGTTTTAATAAACCCTAACCCACAATTTTTTATCCTAATCTAAAAATATCCCCCTCATAGCGAAGCGATAATGTCTTATTTTTAATGTAAAAAATGTCATATTATTTTACTTCATACTTTGCCCCCAAAAAGTGTAGAAAAAAATGTAAAGAAAAAGATAGAGATATCAACTAAATATTTAATGTATTAAGACAAAGGGTGAAGTTATTTGGTTCGAAGTTTTTGCTTCAGCATATTGTATTAATTATCAGTGACCTATCTCCTGACCTTTGGGTTTTATGAACCCTTTACTACCTTTTTGTATTTTAACCCTTTTTGCCTTCCCGCTTTTCAGTCCTATGGGCTTAATACATTAATGCTTATTGTCTAAAAATGTTAAATTCTTTGGAATTCAGGAGTTTCCTAATTTTAGTAGTATAAAATACACAATTTGAAAGTCAGCTTATTTTTTAATTTATTCTTTAAAAAATTCATTAAGTGTTTTGTTATGTGACCCTAGCGTATAAGTTGAGGTGTTTATTCACTTCCACATAATATCATATACGCCTAGTGTTGCATATTTTTATAAAGGTACAATTACAAATAAAAAAGATGTCGTATTTATTGATGAGAGTGATTTGCATGTGAATTAGCAATATATGAGATTTCTGCGGTACTGTTGATGTGGTACATGTGCAGAAGTGACTGCCCACCTTAAGTTGTATATATCAGGTAGTCTAATGGAGTCATTAAACTAGGACCTTTCTTAACCCCTTCAATTTCAATTCCTCTATTTCCCCCTCACAATGACTTCCTCCAAATCTATTAGTATCTATCTATCTGTCTGTCCCCCTATAAGCCACTTGTTAGCAGCGCAGCTACTTTATGCTAGGATCTGTCCATCTGTCATCTGTCTGACTAGAGTCACTTACTTACATAAAACTAGATTCGGATATACTCTTTTCTTTTAATCATTAATTTCTCAATATTGAGTTATTTTTGTTGATAAAGGCTACGAACATTTTTTGCTGAACAGTCTTATTGTTTTAAAAAAAATTGTATTCCCATTTTATTACTGCGCTATACATATTTGTCCATGTTAGCTTCTAAATATCTAGAAAAAGTATAGAATGACATAAAAAAGACATATTTGGGGGTAAAATTTGACTTCTACTCCATACTATTATATATGTCCTTAAAATATGAAAGAAAATATTAGGAAAGAACTACATTGTAACCCACAAAAGAGCAAGGATAAATATGTCCGTAAGTAGCGCACAAAAAAAGTAAATGCCGTGTTATATAAAAAAACAGCTGAATGAATATTGTTAAGCAGTAATATACTTATATGCAAGTATTACTTACATACAGAACCTAAATATATAGCAGCTTCGCTGCTAAAAAATATGGGGGAAAGAGTTGTGGGTGGGTGTTCCATGTATCATAAAGCATTTTGGCTTCCCTCCTATACACGTAAAAAATCATTGTAAATGGAGAAAATTGTAACCAAATATAGGTTTTCATGCAATGTGACAAATATTTTTTTGAAAAGAGCATATTTATTACCATTCCTACTTTAACTAGGAATAGGTTATGTCTGTCATGAAAAGTTACCTAACAAACAATTTGTTCATATTCTTTATAAGATTTTACTCTTTATGAACAAAATTGTCATAAACCCGCCAAACCATATAAAATGCTCCAGTTCTCGTCCAATATTTGAGATATTTGTTGGAATGTATGGACACTGGAAGAGCAAATATCTCTCTCTAGTGTGCCAAGGTAATTTCTCATGTCATAACGAATATTTTTATACAACTTATTTTATTCGTCCCTCTGAAATATGAAAGCATAGGACCGACATGTTATAACGATTCTTTACGTTGACATTTTATCCATCATTACTACTTTATACCTAATCGGCTATTTAACAATTTTCTAATAACATTATGTTGATATAATAACTGCAACAAAGATAAATCCCAAGGCTTTAAAGGGTTTTTGGTTATATTTTTCCAAGTTTGTTATATCTTAGCTATCAATGGACACAATTGTTCTAGTTTATCTATCATTATGACAAACATTAAACTAAAAGGGGTCAAGAACGTATTAAAGAATTGTAAAAAGAATAAAAAGTAGAAAATGTTGTGAAGAAATATTAAGAATAGTAGAAGTAGAAGAAGGGTACTACTGCCAACTTTATTTCTTTATAACAAGTTTTTCCCCTTTTTTCTCATTTTTTTTCTCTAACACTAATTTTCTTTTTTTTATGGTTCTCATTATTACCATGTGTGTGTGTGTGAGTGTGTATGTTATGTGAATATTAATATTTATTTTGTAAACAACTTTGACCCTGATTATTTAGATTTATACCAACTGCTGCGCCACTGCCTTTAAGGTCTCTGCCCCAAAGCGTTAGATTTTAATTTCAGGAACTATTAAAAAAATACTTGGGCCTGTGCCCCTTGAAAATATTTATTTGGTAAAAGGAAGAAATAAGCCTAAAGCCCTGGCAATTCTTAAATCCAAGGATAAGAAAGCTTATATCCCGAGTCTTCCCTAAAATAAAGCTCAATCAGTTCAGACAAAAAACCTTACTAATACTTCTTCAGTATAAAAAAATCAAAGGTTTAAATGAATAAAAAAGGTTATATTTTAAAAACTGGGTAAATAAAATGTGAAATATTAGGAAGGAAATATGACAATTTGTTACCAATGTCTAGAGAGAGAGGACCAGTAGTTCTACAAAAGGTGTTTTATAAAATCTGCAAAAAGAATATTGGAAATTCCGCGAAAATGTGCAAATAGTTACAAAAAAAATTATGAAATGAAACTTTGAACTTTAACCTATTGCTAAATATTGCTTATTATCGATAATAAATACAGTCATAGATTTTATTTTTTAATAAAGCAAAATATTACATTTCATAAGAATTTGCAAATTATACAGAATAATGGTTACATTGTCTAAATATCCTTATTCTGCTTCATATAAATTCAAATAAACCTTAGGACAGTCCAATTTGATTCAGACTCTTAAAACAAACAATTCTGAACTTTAGAAATGACATTCATATTATTACTTAAATTAAAGACTTTTCCGAAAAATGTTAACAGTTTAAAGTTAAATAATACGTTAATCGTCTGTTACAAATTTTCTTGAAGCGTAAAATCAGTTAAATATACAGTATACACACAGACAAATACAAACACAAAAGTCCATGCTAGAGGAAGTAGTTTATTTGCTTTTTGACATTCTTAAAGCAAGATTTTTTTAGATGACATTTTCCGTTGATTTTCTTTACAAAGAAAGATAAATAGAAAAAAGTTTGCGTAAACGGGAGGCCCTAAGGTTAGATTATTCAGGAGCCTTAAATCCACTCTTGATTACAGACATTTTCCGGCTTCAAACTGTTTTTCAGCTTTTTTCAAGATATGCTTTTTCTTGAACTTTTTGAGAATAATTTTTCTCCTCTAGTATTGATCATTATGTCTTAAAACTGCTCCTTTTTATCCTGATTGTTTATTTAGGCAGAAAAGGGGAAAACTGAAACTAGGCATGAAGATAGATAGAGGGCTCTAAATTAGACTTTAAAAAATAGACTGATCTTCTTTGATTTCCATATTCGCTATGTTAATAATTCAATTGTTAAAATTAAACTAAATCTGTTTAAATCTTATGTCATTCAATTCTTTTTACAAATAATCTGACACCAATTGCATTAAAACTCTATGACTAATAGTTCTAATGCTTTTACAAGGCATAGGATAGAAAAAGAATAGAATAAATGAAGCATACATATTTTCCAAACATATATTGCACCAAAAAATAGATTGATTGTTAGAAAAGTAGGCTTTTCAATACACAAAAGTAATAAATATTATTTTGCATACAACAGACTAGAATATCATTGTATTATGACCTAGTTTCAGTTTTATAGGTACAACCAGCTTTATCTTTTAAACAAATACAATTATGCCCAATGGTAGCCTTTTTATCTAATTATGTAATTTAGTTAATTCACCTTTTTTTGCGGTAATGTTGTCAAAAAATGGACTGACGGACAAACATATCGACATCTTTAAAATAGCTTCGCTAATTTGAATCAAATGAATAAGAGCAATTTAATTCATTTGAAAAGACCAATGAAAAAATTAACGTATATCCCCCCTTCCCCCCTTGATTTAAAGTAAGATTTAGTGTGTATTTGAAGTCAACTAGGCTTGAATAATGGGCATCACATATTTATGTTTTTCTCAGGCAGATTTGTATGTAGTTTTATTCCCCCTAAACATGTATTTAGGCCTTTATGTTGGAAAATAATATATTAAGTATTAAAAACAAGTATTATTATGTATATGTAAATAGATATTTATTCCCTTTGTATATTAGGTTGCTATCTTAGATTTTGGATGCGTATCTTTTCTACAATTGACCTTAGCACTCTCCTACTTATTCCTACCATTCATCTTTTTTTTTTTTTGGTTCATTATCTTGATTTCATTATAAAATAATCGCTAGCCACATTTTTTATGAATCTTTGGATATTCAATGTCCTTGTTTACCCCCCAACCCACCCCCATATTTTTCCACATGCCTTAACTAAGCTACATTAACCTATTATGACAATCATTAAAATAAACCTGTTAAACACAAATACAAATGACATATGTTTAGACCTGATAAATAATGTTTTGTAATGTTAAATAAAAGTCCCCTTGTTTTTTCATAACCTTAAAAAACATACTTTATATGTTAATATATGTAATATCAAAATGATCAAAAGGAAAATATATTTTTTGGGAAAATGTCATTTTTGAGGGGCTAAGGGAATTCGATTTATGTTTTTTCATTACAGCAACAGAATTTGTTCTTTTGTAATCTAAAGAAAACTCTTGCTAATAGACTTATTTTTATGATGATTTTCTTCCTGAAAATTTAGTAACTTTGTATGCGAACCATTTGATCTATATTCATAGAGAAATGAGGGAGGTTAAGCGAGGCACAAAAACCTATCATCAGAGACGTATTGGGACATGTCAGATATATATGACATACATTGATTAAATATGGGAAGGGGAGATGTAATTTAATATGTATAATGTATTTATAATAGATATAAAGATTTAAAAAAGCAAACAAATATTTATTATAAATTTTTTTTAGTTGAATTGAGCAGTGGGGAAAGAACGCGGCAACAGTTTTTCCGCACCCGGCCGCAGGACAAATTTGTGTCGGAAGGCGGGCGGGCGATAATCAGCTGTGTCATCGGAAATCTCGGCGGCAGAGTTCAGTGGACTAAGGACGGTCTTACATTAGGTATTTAATTATATAGCAGTGTTGCTACGTTTTATTATTTCACTATAAATTGTTATACTTGATAAGTGTTAAAGTTTTATAAGCTGTTTTATAAACTTATTTGATTGTTAACGCCTATTCTTAATATTTTCTATACCCATTGAAAAACTTGAAAAAGAGTTTATAGAAAACAAATTTGAAATTTCCATAAAAAGTTTTATTCAAAAAAGTGTGACAAATCAAATATTTATACTTTATAAGCTAACAGTTCGTTACTTAAAAATTCTTTAGGTATAATTTTTTAAACATCAAAAGTGATGTTTCAAACTAGGCAGTAAAAAAGTCACTTACCAATATATTTTCATCTATGAAATGAATAAAAATTAAGCATTAAACAAGATTTTTAAGGTTTAGTCCCGAAAAGAAAGTTTGATAAATTTTTTTTTTCTTATTTTATGAATGTGTTTCTTTTTCTTCTTAAAAAAATATAAATTAATAAAAAAAACTGCAGAATTTTATAGGGGCCTGTTAGAATTATTCATTAAAAGCTTTAAAATTGATAAAAAGTATTATTTAAGCTGTTTTATTATTATATATTTAAATTTTGATTTACATTCCACTTTTACGATGCTGTATATGTTTATATATGTTTAAATATAAGTCAGTGCAGTAGAAATTTCTCACAAAATTAATAAAAAAATCTTTATCATTCTTGCTTTAAAAAAAAATTACTTTCTGGCGTCCTTTTGTACCTTAGAATCTTTATAACAGTAAAGCTAAAATATATGATTGTTAATAAATTTTGAAAAAAATTCTAAACAGGTTTTAGACTATTTGAAGAGGTGGTTGGTTAACTCCTAAAGGCCAAAGAAAATATTGACATCTGAAAAATATTTGTTTTATGGAATTCTACTGTTTTTAATACTAACCGCACAGGCCAACCTGTTTTCTCTAAAAATTTGATTCTATAAATATAAATCAACCTTCCACAGACGTTTAGGGTGGCCGCATTTTTTTTTTCTTCAATAATTTTTAACTTATTTTTCTCTATGTCCTTCAATTATAGAAAGCAAAAAAAAATTACTAGAATATGAAATTTTCTAAATGAAAAATTATTCGCAAAAATAGTAAAAATAACAATAATGAACAATTCTAAACTTTTACGCAAAAAAAAGTTAAAAATATTATTTTCCTTATGTTGGAAACCCTAGGCCCAGATTTAAGCTGTTTACTTTGCAAAATAAAGATTTTATCTTGCACAAAAAGTCAGACTTAAAGTTTGGGGGGAGGGGGGGGGGAACACAATTCAAATAAATTTTTGGCCGGAAAAATGTGTCAGGAGTAATGGTAAAAAATATACAATTATCTTGGGATGAAATCTGAAATCAGGGCGGATTTTTAGGCACTTTCAATGGGAGGTTGTTTGCCTTTTTTATTTCTTTTGTATACTTTTTGGGTGGCATTTTTGGGTAAACTTGATTTTTGAATTGGCATTAACTTTATCTTTTTTTTTAAATATTTTTTTTATCAAGTACATTTTTTTTATGTAAGAAATTGTTCTTTATATTTAACAAAAAGTAAAGTCGGTAGTTTGAAAGAATAATTTGGTAAATTTGAAAGGTATCATTATTGTATTTATTTTCAGTTTACAAATAGGACCTACCGGCTTTTTATTTTTCTAAATGTCTGTCTAGCTATCCTCATTTATCTATCTATCTATTTTAGGTTATAACCGAGATCTTCCTGGTTTTAAGAGATATTCAGTTGTAGGTAAGATTTTTAAACTATAAAACTATATAATGCACTTAAAGAAAGACTAAATTTCAAAATTTGTAACAGTCAAATCATACTATTGGAAGATAATCACTGCAATTTAAATCCATGGAGTTAATTTTTGACTTGCACAAATGATGGGTGCAAAAATATTTTTCAGGTGCCATATTACTTACGAAATTTCTTCAAGTTTGAAATTATTTGTAAAACTATTTGTAAACTAGACTCCCCATAGAGAAAATTTGAAATTTGTATTTTCCATTTTGCAATATTTTCAATACATAAACACCATACTTTCCTAAGAAAATAGTCTAAACTATTTTCTAATTCATGATAATGGATAAATGGCTGAGATTTTTGTACAATGTTAAGCAAGCGGAATTCAAAAGAAATAGGAACAAAAGTATTGACACTAAATTACAAAGTATTATATTTTTGTAGGATTGCTGATTTACTTTTCAATAAGTGAAATTCACCAATACACTATATAGATATATCCGAACTAACGATCTAATTTATAGAGTAATTTTGATTCTAATAATGTACAATAATCGTAACCACTTTAACTATAACCATAATGATGAGACAAATATTCCGTGTTTTGATATTAATTACAAGAGATGAGATGCGAATATAACCATTGCAAAGCTTTATAAACAAATAAGTCTTTCTTCACAATTGTACCATTGGCCAAAGGTGTAAAAAAAATTGACTTTAGATGTATCTGATTTTATCAAACATTTTTTATTCTTTGAGCTCAAACTATATCATTTTGTGTTTTTTTAAAAGACAATTTTTGCATACATTATAATAAACATTTTTTGCTGATTTTTGCACATGAAAACCTTTAGTTGTTTCCTGCAAAGATTCCATGACTTGCAGACCCTTTTTGTCTGAATTGAGAAGCATTAAACTGCCTGACTGACTTGAGACTGTGTGACTGCCCCTCTTTACACCTTCTTCACGGCGTCATACCTTCATTTTAAATCAATTTTAGCAACATGGCTATTTCTTTTTATAACTTGTGTTTTACTTTTTTAGGCACTGATGAAAGTGGAGTTTTTAATCTACAAATTTTGAATGCTACCCTCAGTGATGAAGCTGAATATGAATGCCAGGTAAAAAGAAAATCAATAATGAAAAAATCCTCCAATATATTTAGTAAAAAAATATCCTAAAAACATAAAACTAATACATCTTGAAGCTGCCTCGCCTCTGCTTGCTATATTGACATAATTATTCTAGACATATATTCTATACTAAAAATGTAAATCCACTCTATAGATTAGATATGGAGTTTACATGTTGTCTCTAAAGTTATTATTTAGCTCAATTCTAATTTTTTCAAATTTAAAACAAAGTTAAGAAAAAAGTAAATGACAATTGTATATTTTTGGCTATCAAATGATCCGATAATTAGATTTTTCACTGTTTTATTTGGACGTTTATAGATATATAGCAAGGATATTCCTTAACAGCTTTGGAGGGTACAATATGAAGGGCAAGAAAGGTTAGAGGTAGATGGTCACATTATTTATACTGTACAAAGTTTTTATCTAAATATTATTGGCATTTAAAGCAGACTCTTAAACCAAAATTTGGTAATTAATTGAGATTTCTAATACTTTGTTTTATCTTAATTTGTAATATCTCTAAGCATTATTTTGTACTTTAGACTGTACAAAAATGGATCCATATTACCAACTATCTGTAAAACAGGGACACGCTGAATATAAATCATGTCCATTGCTTTCATATTTAGATTTTTTACTAAGATTCCCAGGTTTTAAATATTTTTATCTTTTTTTTTCTTGAGAAAAAAAGAGTTCTTAACATAAAATCTCAGCATTTAGGCATTCTCCAAAGTTATGAAATCACTCTTTGAGTCTTTACTATATTTTGTGGACGGAATAAAATATTTGTTTAAAAACTCTTCGATTCTTTTACTTTGAAGAATATGATATAAAGCTGATAAGCCACTTGCTGAAAAGGAGAGTGGGTGGTTTTTAGAATTCATTCTTCAGAATATAACACCTCAATAAAAGGGAATTATAGGTAGAATATCGAATGCTTTTTTTATTATTCTATAGTCCATCTAGACGTGTTTATTATTGGACAGCGAGGGAACAATAGTGGATTAATTCATTTTTACATTAAAATAAAAGGGATAATACACACAAAAAGATTAATGCCAGGAAGATATTATTCTCCATTGTTAAATCCTGTTTTTTTTATGGAAAGTTGCCAAGGGTACATTTACAGTCTATTATAATTATTGGTAGTACAGCTACTCTATATTTAGGCTGTCTGTACATAACATCAACATGTGCTTTACTGTTGATATTTTAATAATAATTATAGATTTTCACACATTTTGATTTTAGAAAATTTTACATCATAGCTTCGTTGCTTATGGAAATAGCTGAACTTTTTCTAATCATTAATGTTACTCAATAAATGTGCGTATATACATTAAAAGTAATTGGATTAATATATTAATCTTTCATATAACAAATACTTCCCCTCCCTTCCTTTTTATGATTTTTTTACGTAATATTTAAAAGTATTTATTAACAAGGATGGCTATCAACATGATATAAAACCATAATTTTTTGTCATATGTCATCATTATAATTGCTTAGAATGTCAGGTATATACCAGCTATGAACACTATTATCAAATTCCAAATAGTCGGCAAAAGCTCTCGTAATGTATGTCAACTTTATTCCTCCTTTGTTAACAGGGACAATGCAACTGAAAAAGCGTACCATTATAACCTTATAAAAATCATCGACATATACCAAACTTGCATAGTCTCAATGCCAACACCAAAAATAATTATGGTGGCCTCACATTCTAACTAAATTTTCAATACAAAAAAAAATTGCAGGGATTTTGAATTGGAGAATAGTTATTTCTCGCATCGTATCATAAACGGCTTTCCGCGGATATAGAAAGTACAATTATGAGATTAAAACTAGTTTTTTTAGCCCCGAGGTGCCGAAGG